>PVJI01007337.1:0-79307 GCA_004026765.1 Micronycteris hirsuta | reverse complement strand
AACAGTATTTAGAGAGGGAGTCCAAATTGGAGATGAGTAACCTATACTCTTATTCTCCCATTAAGAATAATTGGAATGTTTTTCAAATTTGTTCTAAAGACAGTTATTTTCTTCTGACTTATTTATTCTATTACAAAAACCTCCTATATCTGTTTAAAAGCCATTTAAAAATAAGTAAATTTTTGCATCTTTGGCCTATATGATTCCCACAGATAAAGTTTAGCTAAACATGAACTCGTGAACTAAATTTACACAATAATGAGGAAATCAGCTACAATGTGAACAAATCAGCAGAACACAATCATTACCATAATTAGATTCTCAGGTCTATCAGATCTTGAAAGTATCAGGTGCAAGGTAGAAAGTAAATATATATAATGGGAACTTGAGAAAGAAATAAGAATATTTTAAAAGGCTGGGCAGAAGCTTTTTTAGAATGTTAAAAATATATTTAATTAATAAAGCCAAACCCTTAATGTTTGTGTAAAACAGAAGATTAAACATGGGAGAGAAGAGTGAAATAATTCTGCTGTTAGCACTATGGCAGATCACATTTTCTGCCTAATTATGTAAGTAGATTGGTTCTGAAAAAAATTAAACATTTTTATTGACTTATTGGTCCTAAAATAAGTAGAAAATATTTGAGAGAGCATATCTCCAAAGAAACATGAAAAGTAGAAAAGACAGTGTAAACTAGGGAAAAACCATCAATATATTTATTGGAGTGCATTAAGCCTTGGGCCAGTAACAGTGTGGAGGAGCTGACCTTTACGTGCTTAACTTAACCTGGAATCTTCACAAAGATTTAAACATTTATAA
Source organism: Micronycteris hirsuta (assembly GCA_004026765.1). Lineage (NCBI taxonomy): Eukaryota > Metazoa > Chordata > Mammalia > Chiroptera > Phyllostomidae > Micronycteris > Micronycteris hirsuta. The sequence goes on along the minus strand of PVJI01007337.1, from coordinate 78,488 downwards.
CTAAAAAAGTTATTAAAATTAATGGTCAAGATTTTGAATTGACATTAGAAAAGCAAAGCAAACAACCCAGAGAGCATAGAAGGAAATAGACAATAAAGATACAAGCAGAACTTAATAAAACAGAAAAATATATAAAATTGAAGTGATCTCATAGTAAAAATGACATTCTTTAAAAATTTGAAAACAGATAAGCACTTTGATTAAGAAAAATGAGGATATATCTCCCAACACCACTTGTTGAAGAGCCTATGTTGAGTCTGCTTTATGCTTCTGCCCCCATTGTTGAATATTAATTGGTCTTGGAGGCATGGGTTTATTTCTGGGCTCTCTATTCTGTTCCATTGATCTCCGTGTCTGGTCTTATGCCAATACCAGGCTGTTTTGATTACAGCGGCCTTGTAATTAGTTTGATGTCAGTATTGTGATCCCTTCTACTTTGTTCTTCTTTCTCAAAATTTCTGAGGCTATTTGGGGTCATTTATGAAAAGTTTCATAAAATTTTGAAATGTTCTGTATCTGTGAAATATGTCATATAAATAAATAATACATAGAAAGAATGAGGCCAACATAATGAAGTGCCAGTAAATTTGAGCATTCATGTAAAATGGACAATTTCATTGCAACTAAGGTTTATCAAGACTGACACATAAGGAAATATGTAGGTGGAAGAGTTCTTTAACCAGTAAATGAATTACATCAATAATTTACAGTCTTTCACAAAGAAAATAATAGACCCAGATTATTTAGTATCTACATTAATTCTACCAAACTTTCATGAATAGATAATGCCAATCTTAATAACAAAAAAGTTTAGAGAGTGTAGGAAAAATGTTCCTTCACTTATGAAATCTATGTAATCTTAATACTGAAATTAGATAAGGAGTGTAAGAAAAAATAAGTTCACAGGTCAAATTTACTTGTAAACATAAAGCTAAAATTTTTAAACTCTTGCATGAGTAAGGGAATTCATTTTTCCACATGGAGAAGCGTAGCCCTGGGCGTTCATGCGTGTCAGAGCAAGGTCTCTTGCGTGATAAGCCCAAGCTGGCGTGCATGGACCCATGTTCGTGGAAACAAAATTTCCTGTGGGGAATCAGGCTAACATTTCTTAGATTTAAAATAAAAACCTTGCTGCTGCTGAAACCTGCTCCCTCCCTGGATCAAAGGACTTATGCTAATGCATGTCCGGGCTCTTCCTGGCCAAATGTTTACGGATCAACCTAAGCCTGTTTGCATATCTATCCTTTTGATGTACCTTCCTAAATCCATCTACCTCCTGGTCTGAATCCACAACCTATACATAGTTAATGAAGGCCATTCTGATGTGAATGTGCTCTGAAACAACTAATAAAAGCCCAGGCTGAGCTATGCTGGAGGCCCTCTCCCACACAATAAGGGTGGGGTCACGTGGCTCTGGATTTCTTTTTTCCTGCGTGTCTCTGTGTGAGATTCATTCATGTGTTCAATCACGGTCACCACGGATTTTGCGGGCCAGAATCCGCGACACAGGAGCTACCCAAGTTCACCAGAATGACTAAAAGCACGGCCAAGCTGGATCATCCTGTGAATATAAGAGGTATTTAATGTCAGGGACATATTGGTTTAATTTGCCACATTTTATTTATTTCATTTGTTTTTTAATTTTATTATTTAAAAAATTGAATTTATTGAAATTATTGGGGTGGCACAGCTTAATAAAATTATACAGGTTTCAGGTATACAACTCTACAACACATCATATGTATATTATGTTGTGTTCACCACCCCCAGTCAAGTTTCCTTCCATCTCCATGTATTCCCCCTTTACCCTCCTCTACATCCCCCAGTTCCCTTCTCATTGGCAATCACCCCATTGTTGTCTGTGTCCATGAGTCTTTCTTTTTTTTTTCTTTGCTTAATCCCTCTGTTTGTTTTTTAATTTAATAAACACTCTATTGAGCTCTCTTCTACTAGGCACTGTCCTAAGTGGTCTTCCTATTTACTCCGTTAAACCTCCTAGCACCCCTGGGAGAAGGTCCTATTTTGCTTCCAGTTTTCAGGTGAGGACTCCACACCTGGAACAGTAAAGTAATATTCACAAGATTGTGTGGATGGTTGGTGGTGGAATCAGGACAAGAGCTCTAGAGTCTGTGCTTGGAACCAGTGCCGTAGTTTGACACTCAACATTAGAGATGAAATGAAAAGGACTATGCACCTACAACGGAGATTAATGCTCACGTTACAGGTTAGAAGAAAAGAACCACGTGCTTCTCTTGAAAGATGTAGAGAAAGCAAGCACGTATATTTCTAAATATACTTCCCAATTCCTTAAGCCTTTTTCCTGACGTTTTTACTGTGCTTTGCCATGGAGAAAATTTGAATTCTTATATAATTAATGTATCATATCATTTTTCTTAGGAACTTAGGTATTTCTCATGAATAATTTTTTTCCAGTTCTCCAGGTTTCAACTGATACTTTTATAGTTTTTTACTTTTACATATTTAATATATCTAGAAGTTATTAATGATTAGCCACATATTTCCACTCTTGTTGACTAATTTTTGCTAGTGATCCAAAATGTCAATTTTATTATAATCTGAGTTCTCTATACTCTTGAGTCTAATTTTAATTTAAGATGCTTCCTGTCCCACTGATTGGTTTTGTCTATTTCTGAACCAAAATGCCACTCTAATTATGTGTAGTTCAGTAAACGTAATATAATATAACAAATAATGTAATGTATCAAAATATAACTTACAATATAACAAGATCAAATGAGAACAAAGATATGTAATCATTTTAAACACCCTTAAAAGACATTTTTAATTCACTATTCATTTCTAATTTTAAAAAACAGTTAAATAATAATAGACAAATGCTTTTACAACATGAAAAAATTACATATCTAAAAGAGAAAGAGGTAAATGGTAAAAAGTTTAGCAACACTGGCAATAAATGCAAGACAAAATGAAAGTACCTGACTAAGTTAAATAAACACTCATATTTAACATTGTTTTTAAAGCATTAATGTCTTTGATTAGAAAAGTATCTCATTCTTCTAAATATCTTTACAGTTTTTCATTTCATGAATAAAACCATTTATTTACTTAACCAATCCATTACTGATATGCATCTTAGTTTCTAGGTGTTTATGAAATTTTATTTTGCAAAACTCTTTCAAATTGTAAAGAAACAAGATCTCCACAGAGTATTTATCTGTGCTTTTTTGCTTCAGATCTGCTCTCAAAGTGCTTCCAATAGTAGGAGCTAAATAAAGTATGGTTGGATTTCTAAGGCAAGGCAGAATACAGTGCTGCTTTTCTCTCACAGCAAGTTTGGTGGAGTAAACGTGGCAGTCACTATAGATTTTTAATAAAGAAGCACAATAAATATTGTAATGGAAGATGATTTTTCTGGTTATTCTGTGGAGATGGATTAGAAAGTGTTTAGAAGGAGAGTAATTAACTTAACCAAAGTTAGACTCATGTATATGAACATTAATTAGATATTCTGATCTATATTGCTCTATGGTCATAATTTCTCCTGATATATATACTTTTTGATACCTGTTTAACCATTTTCAAAGATATAATTAACAATGATTATTACTATGTTTGATTTTGCCAGGCCTTGAAAACACTGTCCCAACTTCCAGCTTTGATTTTCCCTTGATTTTCTCACAAAGAAGATTTGCAGCTTCTGGTCTTAAATGGATTAGAATATGAAACTAAGAAGTCTCTTATATATCAATAGATGATGCTGCAGAACCCATTAGTAAAGTTTGGAAAACATTGGGCTTCTTAAAGTTGATTCTTGTTGTGTTTTAGGAAAAACCATTTAAACAAAAGGATGACAATATTTCTTGTTTGGGTATTTGCCTTCTATATAGGAACATTGCCGAAGTTTTGGGACTTAATTCTCTTCCCCATGTGTGAATTTCACTAACAATATCCATCTCCATTCCATTCCTAGATGACTTCTGAAACTAAGCAAAATTAAGCATCACAATTCATTTTTAAAAATGAAATGAATAGATCCCTTGGAAAGTGGGTGTTGTTTCTTTTGATAAGATATAGAATGAGTTTGGAACTGGCAAAATACCTGTTGAATTCTGGATTTGAAATAATTAACTATATGGATCTTGCTCAGTTTCATTTAATGTCCACTTCACAGCATATTACAGTGATTAAATTAATAACCTTCATTTAATATACAGTGTTATGTAATTCATTGTTCTTGACTAAAGGTATTGACTTGTTCTTGACTAAACTTCTACCCTGAACAAACTTGTGGAAAAAGTAGTTATTTATTTAACCTACTCTTATTTTTCTGTTACTGGCTAAATTATGCCTCCTCTCAAAAATAATTCATACATGGAAATCCTAATCCCTCATACTTCATAATATGGCTACTTTTAGATAAGACCTGTAACTCAGGTAAAATGAGGTCACATGGGTGGTCCCTAATCTAATATGACTAGTGTCCTTATAAAAAGAGGATATTAGGACACAGAAGAGCACAGAGGGGTGACCAAACGAAGACACAAGAAGACAGACATCTGCAAGCCAAAGAGGGAAACCTCAGAAGGAATCAATGGTACTGATACCTTACCTCAGACTTGTAGCCTCTAGAGCTGAGAGGAAATACTTGTTGTTGAATCCACTCAGTCTATAGAACTTTGTCATGGTGGCCCTGTAAAAATAATACATCTTTTTACAGCATTCATAAGTTGGAAATTCAATATTTGGCATCATAGCTAGAAAGCAAAACTAACATCTAAATTCCTTGTTATAGCCCTTTTTTCATTCTCATTGCTAGTGATTTCCATATTGAGTCTATTTTCTGTACCCAGCAAACAGTCTTATGCTCATTTCAAGCCTTACTTCAAATGTACAGTAAATGTGCTGACACTAAATAGGTTTGGGTAAATGCCACAACAGTACAAATATATGTGCATGTGTATTCATATAATTTATACCCTTTTTGTATTTTCTTTTTTTGCTATTATCTGGGAGTCTCTGCTTTTGTGACTACTGAAGTTGAATACTAATCACTGACTTTAACTCACCAAAATTGTTAAAAACAGTAATATGGGAAAAAATAAGACAAAGTGAGACAGGCAGGAAAAAGAAACAATCAAAGAAGGGTTATACATTTAAGTACTAGGGCCATGTTAATAAGATTAATATAGTCTAGAGGGAATGACAGTAAATATTACCAATGAACCCAACTGTCTTTAGACTGCTAGAGGCATCCTTGAGTTCTGTTCTCTGTCTCCATCCATACAATTACCAGTGTCTGGAAATATTATTTGAACAACTACAGTCACTGAATGAAAAAAGGAATATGTCTTTTGAGGATCAACAATAATTTTTCTATCTGATTAAAAAGCAAGGTTGACTAGCTCTTTGGAAATCTCAGTCATATTCATAAGCAGGAAAGCTTTGGCTATTAAATGAAATAAGCCAGGTGGTGAAAGACAAATACCATATGATCTCACCTCTAAGTGGAACCTAATCAACAACACAAACAAATGAGCAAAAGATCCAAAGACATAGAAATAAAGAACAAACTGACAGTGACCAGAGGGGAGGAAGGAGGGGGATAACGGGGAAAGAGAGGGAAGGGGTTGTCAAGGAACATGTATAAATGAGCCATGGACAAAGACAATGGGAGGAAGGACTCATGGGCACAAACAATGGGGGGGGATTGACTGTGGGGGAGGGGGAGGGGAAAGGTGAGAGAAACAGGGATAAAGGTAGGACAACTGTAACTGAACAACAATAAGGGAAAAAAGTGAATATTGGGAGAAGAAAAGCTTTGAAAATAGATATATCTGGGTTTAATTCTCACTTCTAACACTTATTAGCTTGTTAACCATGGACAAATTTCATACCTCCCTAAAATTCAATTACTTCAATCTGAAAAATGGGCATAATAACATATTACAGCATTCTTTTAGGAATTTCAAATCAGTTATTAAAATGAAAGTGCACAGCATAAAGAAAATTATGGGTTCTTCAATAGGTGTTTGAGCTTTCATTTTCTCTACTATCTCCAACCTCTATCAAAGAAAAAAAATTATTTTTCTTCTTTTTCTTTACAAAAAATACTTTATTGTCTGAAGTTGAAATATTCAATAGAAGATCATCAAATGGCCTATTACCATAAGATTAAAAGGAAAAACAGTTATTCATGAGAATTTCAAATTAGAATATAAATTTTCATTAGGAACCTATTTACATTTATAATAAATTAAAATTTAAGACCAGTTACTCACTTCTAAGACTTAGTAGTATTAGTTTACAGCTTATATAACTGACCCATAGTAAATTTTCAGAACTGGGGATTTTTGCCTTTTGATATTCTTGTTCAAATCCTTATAGGCAAAAGGAGCAATAACTTCAGACAGAAAATATAAAACTTCACTTAAGAAAACTACATATATTTTTACTTATATGCATTTATAACATACAACATTTCATAAAGTATTGTGGTAACTTACCGGAACACACACAATCCAATATAATTGCAAAAAATACTTAATATAAATAGAGCTGGGGAAAGAAAAATAGAGTATGAATAAAAGTCTAGGGAAATGTGAACAGGAGGAAGTGTAGTTACTTAAGTTGTTACTACTATTTTGTCTTTAAGACTCTCTGTGGATAAAATGAGATAGTTAACATACTTGGTACAAAACCACATTATTTGCAGGTGCCAGACTGCACATTAACAGTTTAACACCAAGGGGCAGCGGAGAAAAACTATTCAAAGATAAGGATATTAAAATCTTTGCAGTTTGAGCCCTTTTAGAGCAGGTATAATAAGCCTGAGATACACTTTAACATTGAGCATATTGCTAATCACATATTCAAATTATGGGTTAAAGTCGTTGGAAAGAGTTTGGTGGCTGTACCTCTGCCATCTAATATTGACCTGTGGTGTGTAAAACTCAGAATGTCTTGGTATCAACTTTTCAACATGTGAGTAGGAAAACAAAGCTTTTTCATAGTGAAAATGGAGAGTGAAGGAAATTCAGAAGGATTCAAAAGCCAAATAAAATGCCGAGGAAATGTATGAACAAAACACACAAAACGAAATTTGGTGACGTGGGGCCTATTGCACACACCCTATGCCAATAACTCAGTTGAAGTACTGGCACAAGAGGAAGGGTATTGCCAAGTCTATCTCAGTGTGATCCTTTTATTATTATTTGTATTATTTATTTATTTTAGACCCCACCCAAGGATATGTTTATTGATGAGAGAGAGAATGAGATTGAGAGAGAGAGAGAAACATTGATGTGAGAAAGAAACATCAATCAGTTGCCTTTCTTATATACCTGACCAGAGATTGAACCCACAACCTAGGTGTGTTCCTTGACCAGGAATCAAACCCATAACCTTTTTGTGTATAGGATGATGCTCCAGCCAACTGAGCCTCCAGGTCAGGGCCACAGTATAATGCTTTTAAATGTTTCTTTCAAGGCTGGCTTCACTCAACACTTGGTAAAAGAAATCTTCCAATCAGGCAGAATCACAGGCTGCCCAATGGTTGAATAAGAAACTCACACCTTAATGAATAAATGATGCTCATAAGTTAACTGGACCTATCGCTTCCCTTTCTATCCCTGTCCCATGGCGCAAATCTCACACTCTGTCTCAATGACTTAGGTGTGGTATGTCCCCTTTCTCAGTTTTCTAAATAACAAATTATGGTTTTTACCTTTGTTGCTCTAGATTATGTGTGGCAGGCATGATGGAAAATGTCTACCAATAGTTTTGTTATTAATTTCTACCTTCAATCTATTGAGATTAGAGAAGATACTTTGTATGACTTCAATTTCTTAAAAATTTATTGATGCTTGTATTGTGGCCTAACATATAGTCTGTTCTGGAGAATGATTCATGTGTACTTGAGAAGCATGTGTATTTTGCTATTGAGTAATCTGTTTATGTCTGTTAGGTTTAGTTGGTTTTTATTGTGTTATTCAAGCCCACTACATCCCTATTGATCTAATATCTACATGCTCTATTTATTATTGAAAGCAGGGTAGTGAAATCTCCAGCTATTATTGTAGAACCATCTATTTCTCCCTTCAAATCTGTCAGTTTGCTTCACATATTTGGGGGTTGTGTGGCACCGATATGTTTATAGTTGTTACTTCTTGATGAATTTAACTTATCAATATAAAATGCCTTCTAGTGCTTTTTATAACAGTTTTGGATTTAAAATTTATTTTGTGTGATATAGTCATTCTAGAATTTCTGGTTACTATTTGCATGGAGTATCTCGTTCCATGCTTTGACCTTCAGTCATATTTTCATCTCAAGTAAGCTTTTATAGACAGCATATAGTTGGATCAAGGATTTTTAAAATATTTATTTATTTAAAAATATAACCTTTATTATGTTTTTTCCATTGCCATTGAGTCCCCTTATACCTCCCTACTCCCCAGCAATCACCACCCTGTTGTCTATGTCTGAGTCCTTTTTCTTTTTTTGTTCAGTGCTTCCACTTCCTAACTTCTTCCTCCCCACTAGCTGTCATCTGTTCTCCATCTATGAGCTTGTCTCTGTTTTGCTTGTTAGTTCAGTGCATTCATTAGATTTCACATATGAGTGAAATCATATTGCATTTGTCTTTCTCTGACTGGTTTATTTCACTTAGCATAATGTTCTCCAGGTCCATCCATGCTGTTGCAAAGGGCAAAATTTTCTTCCTTTTTATGGCTAAGTAGAATTCCATTGTGTAAATGTCTCATAGTTGTCTTACCCACTTATCTATTGCTGGACACTTGGGCTGCTTCTATATCTTGGCAATTGTAAATAATGCTGCAATAAACATAGGGGTGCTTATGTTCTTTCAAATTAATGTTTTGGGTTCCTTTGGATATATTCCCAGAAGTGGGATTGCTGAGTCAAAAGGCAGATCCACTTTTAATTTTTTGAGGTATCTCCATACTGCTTTCCACAATGGCTGAATTAGTCTTCATTCCCACCGACAGTGCAGAACAGTTCCCCTTTCTCCACATCCTTGCCAGCACTTTTTGTCTTTTGATTTATTGATGACAGCCTATCTGACCGGTGTGAGATGGTATCTCATTGTGGTTTTTATTTGTTTTCTCTGGTGATTAGTGACATTGAGCACCTGTTCATATGTCTATTGACCATCCGTATGTCCTCTTTGGAGAAGTGTCTATTCAGGTCCTTTGCTCATTTTTTAATTGGGTTGTTTGTTTTTTGGGGTGTGGAGTTTTGTATATACTTCATAAATTTTGGATATTAACCTCTTATCAGATGTAGTGGTGAATATGTTCTCCCATTCTGTGGGTTGTCTTTTTTTTGTTGTTGACAATTCCCTTTGCTGTGCAAAAACTTTGTAATTTGATGAAGTTCCATTTGTCTATTTATTTATTTTTTGTTTCCCTTGCCTGGGGAGGTATATCCAATAAAATATTTCTATGAGCAATATCCAAGATTTTGTTGCTTATGTTTTCTTTTAGGATTTTTATAGTTTCAGGTCTAACATTTAAGTCTTATTCTTGTGTGTGATGGAAGAAGGTGGTCTAGTTTCATTTTTCTGCAGGTATCTGTCCAATTTTCCCAACACCATTTATTGAATAAACTATCTTTAGCCCATTGTATGTGATTGCTTCCTCTGTTGAATATTAAATATTGACTATAAGGGTGTGAGTTTATTTCTGGAATCTATTCTGTTCCATTGATTCATGTGTCTGTTTTTATGCCAGTACTAGGCTGTTTTGATTACTATGGCCTTGTAGTATAGTTTGATATTAGGTAACATGATTCCTCCAACTTTGTTTTTTATTTTCAGGATTGCTGTTACTATGCGAGGACTCTGTGGTTCCATGTAAATTTTTGAAATATTTGTTCTAGTTCTGTGAAATACATCATTGGAATCCCGATAGGAATTTGATTGAATCTATAGATTGCTTTGGATAGTATGGACATTTTTTTAAAAGATTTTATTTATTTATTTTTAGACAGAGGGGTAGGGAGAGAGAGAGAGGGAGAGAACATCAATGTGTGGTTGCCTCTTGCACACCCCTCCACTGGAAACCTGGCCTACAACCCAGGCATGTGCCCTGACCAGGAATCGAACCAGTGACCCTTTGGTTTGCAGGCCAGAGCTCAATCCACTAAGCCACACCAGCCAGAGCTGGACATTTTAATGATGTTAATTCATCCTATCCATGAACATGGTATGTACTTCCATTTATTAGTATTTTCTTCAATTTCTTTCTTCAGTGTCTTATAATTTTCTAAGTACAAGTCTTTTACATCATTGGTTATGTTTATTGCTAGGCATTTTATTCTTTTTGAAGCAATTGTGAATGCGATTATTTTCTTAATTTCTCTGTTAGGTTGTTATTGGCGTATAAAATGCAACTGATTTCTGAATATTAATTTTGTATCCTGCTACTTTGCTGAATTCATCCATCAGTTCTAGTAGTTTCTTAGTGGAATCTTTGGGGAATTATGTCATGTGCAAATAAATACAGCTTTACTTCCTCCTTTCCAATTTGGATACCTTTTATTTCTTCTTCTTGTCTGATTGCTGTGGCAGTACTTCCAGTACTATGTTGAATAAGAGAGGTAAAAGCAGACATTCCTGTGTTGTTCCTGATCTTAAAAGGAACGCTTATAGTTTTTGCCCAGTGGGTGTGATGCTGGCCGTAGGTTTGTAATATATGGCCTTTATTATGTTTAGGTATGTTCCCTCTGTTCCCGTTTTGCTGAGGGTTTTTATCATAAATGGGTGCTGGATTTTATCAAAAGCTTTTTTTTGCTTCTATTGGTATAATAATTTGTTTTTTATCCTTCATTTTATTTGTGTGGTGAATAACATTTATTGATTTGACAATGCTGTACCGTCCTTGAATTCCTGGAATAAATCCCACTTGATGATGGCTTATGATCTTTTTGATGTATTGCTGTATTCAGTTTGCTAATATTTTGTTGAGGATTTGAGCATCTATGTTCATCAATGATATTGGCCTATACTTTTCTTTTTTTGCAGTGTCTTTATCTGGTTTTGGAATTGGGATAATGCCTGTCTTGTAATATAAGTTTGTAACCTTCCCTTCTCTTGAATTTTATGAAATAGTTTGAGAAGGAAAGGAGTTAGTTCTTCTCAAAATGTTTGGTAAAATTCACCTTTGAAACCATCTGGTCCAGGGCTTTTGTCTGTTGGGAGATTTTTTATTACTGCTTCAATTTTGTTAGGTGTAATCTGTCTATTCAGATTCTCTGATTCTTCCTGATTTAGTTTTGGAAGATTATATGTTTCTAGGAATTTATCCATTTCATCTAGGTTGTCCAGTTTGTTGGCATATAGTTTTTCCTAATCTTTTCTTACAATCCTTTGTATTTCTTTGGTATCAGTTATGTCTCCTCTTTTATTTATGATTTTATTTATTTGGGTCCTCTTTTTTTCTTGATTAATCTCATTAAAGATTTGTCAATCTTGTTTATTTTTTCAAAGAACCAGCTCTTGAATTCATTGATCTTTTGTATCATTTTTTAGACTCTATTTAATTTATATTTGCTCTGATCTTAATTATTTCCTTCCTTCTACTCACAAATAAGTGTGAAGTTAGATTGTTTATTTGAGCTTTTTCCTGTTTTATTGAGATAGGCCTGTAATGCTATGAATTTCTCTTAGGACTGCTTTTCCAGTGTCCCACAGGTTTTGGATTTTCATTTGTTTCACGGTATCTGTTGATTTCCTCCTTGATCTCACTGTTGATCCATTCATTGCTTTTTAACTCATTATTTAACTTCCATGTCTCTGTGTGTTTTCCAGTTTTCTTCTTGTGGTTGATTGTGTTCAGAGAAGATGCTTGATATGATTTCAACCTTCTTAAATTTTTTTGAGACTTGTTTTGTGTCCTAGCATGTGGTCTATCCTAGAAAATGTTCCATGTGCACTTGAAAAGTATGTATATTCTGCAGCTTTATGGTGAAATGCTCTGAAGATATCAATTAAATCCACTTGATCTAGTGTGTTGTTTAAGGCCGCTGTCTTCTTGTTGATTTTCTGCCTGGAAGATCTATCCTTTTAAGTCAATGGGGTCTTAAAATCCCAAACTATGACAGTATTTCTGTTGATCTCTCCTTTTATGTCCATCACGATTTGCTTTACATATTTAGGTGCTTCTATGTTGGGTGCATAAATGTTACTAGGGTTATGTCTTGTTGGATTGTTCCCTTTATCATTATGTAGTGTCCTTTTTTGTCTCTTAATATAGCTTTGGTTTTAAAGTCTATTTTGTCAGATATGAGTACTGCTACCCCAGGTATTTTTCTTTTCCATTTTCATGAAATATCTTTCTCCAACCCTTTACTTTTAGTCTGTGTATATCTTTTGATCTGAGGTGGGTCTTTTGGAAGCAGCATATATATATGGGTCTTGTTTTCTTATCCATTCAGCTACCCTATGTGTTTTAGTTGGAGCATTTAAGCCATTTACATTTAAGGTGATTATTGATAGATATATATGTAGTGCCATTTTATTGTTAGACTGCTTTCCTCTGCCTTTTTTTCTTTCTCTTTTTCTTCTTCATCTCAAAGAAAGTCCTTTAACATTTGTTGCAGTATTGGTTTAGTGTTAACAAACTCCTTCATCTTTTTCTTGTCTGGGAAGCTCCTTATTTCTCCTTCAATTTTAAATGATAGCCTTGCTAGGTAAAGTAGCCTTGGTTGTATGTCCTTGATTTTCATCACCTTGAATATTTCACACCACTCCTTTCTGGTCTGAAATGTTTCTGTTGAGTAATCAGATGATAGTCTAATTGCTGTTCTTTTGTAGGTAACAATCTGCTTTTCTTTTGTGGCTGTTAGGATTCTCTTCTTATCTTTAAGTCTTGTCATTTTAATTATGATGTGTCTCGGTGTAGGCCTCTTTGGGTCCAACTTGTTTGGGGCTCTTTGAACTTCCTGGACTTGTGCAACTTTTTCCTTCACCAGATTAGGAAACTTTTTGGTTATTATTTCTTCAAATAGGTTCTCAATCCCTTGCTCACTCTCTTCTCTGTCTGGTATTCCCACAATGAAGATATTGTTATGCTTCATGTTGTCCAAAATGTTTCTTAAGCTCTCTTCATTTTTTTAAACTCTTTTTTCTTTTTGCTGCTTTGCCTGATTTCCTTTTTCTACTTTGTCTCCTAAAACACTGATTTGATCCTCTGCTTCATCCAACCTACTGTTTATTCCTTCCAGTGTATTATTTATCTCAGATACTGCATTTTAAATTTCTGACTGGTTCATTTTTATGGTTTCTCTGTCTTTTTTCATGCTGTTGAGTATCCTTGTAATCATTACTCTAAACTCTCTATCTGATAAATTGCTTACTTCCATTTCATCAGTTCTGGAAAATTCTCTTGTTCTCTCATTTGGGGTCTATTTCTTTGTCTTCCCATTTTGGCTGCTTCTTTGTATTTTCTGCCTTAGATGTTACTAATCAGTTTCTAATTGGATTAGTTGTTAATCTAATTAATCTGTGATCAGCAGTCAAGTTTAAGTGCCACAGTGTTGGGCAGAGCGATTTCTTTGGGTGGGGCTATTGCTTCCCCTCAGGCTGATGCCATTCAAAGAGGACTGCTGTGCCTGAGAGAGAACGCTTCTGCTGTATGGAAGATGACTAGGACACAGGGATTCTGGTGGCTGTTCCTTCGGTTCTCTCCCCAGGGCCACAACCCCAGACTCCCCTCAAGCGTCTCTAGTCCACTCTGCCCTCCCTTTGCCAGCATCCAGGGTAAGTGACTGCAAACAAAATTTTTTTGCTTTGGCTCTTTAAAAGGCTCTCTGATTCTCCAGCTCTCTCTCCTTGGCTGACAGACCCCTGCTGCTTTTCACAGCTGGATATTATCTGGGTTCCCTCCCAGCTCTGGTGCTGTAGACTAGGGAGGCCAGCTTGGCGTTTAGACCTCACACTTCCCAGGGGGAACCCCCCAGGCCACTGAAATATTCCTCCAGATCTTCAGCTGTCACATGTGGGAGCCCAGTCAGTCCTCTTGCATCTCCTTCAAACACCCTACCAGTCATGTTGTGCTGAAGGGTTTTCTTCTATCTGCCTGCAGTTGTAAGGCTTCTCTCCAGGTAGTGTACAGTTGGTTATGCCAGATGATTTCTCTATAATTTAGTTGTAATTCCAGATTAGTCCTGGGAAGAGGTTAGTGTAGCTTTTACTTACTCCTCCGGCATCTTATATCCTCTGTTTTTTTTTTTTTTTTTTTTTTTTTTTTTAATTCATTCTGCTAATGTCTTACTGGAGAGCTCAGTTCTCTTAATTAAGAAAAAATACTGATGAGTAAGAACTTAATTTTGCCAATTTGCTAATTGTTTTCTGTATGTCTTACACATTATTTGCCTCTCATTTCTCCCATTATTACCTTTTCTGTGAGTGTTTAGTTGATTGTTTTGTAGAAAATTGTTTTGATTCTCCTTTCATTTTCTATTGTGCGTAGTCTATTGATATTTTCTTTGTGGATATCAAGAATATTACATTTACCATCTAAATTTAAACTATATAATTTGAATGGAAACCAACTTAACTTCTATAGCAGATAGAAGCTCTGCTCCTATATAATTATATGAGGGCATATTCTTCCTCTTTATATTATTGTTGTCACAAATCACATCTTTATATATTTTGTGTCCAATAACATTGATTTATAATTTTAATCATGTGTCTTTTAAATCATGTAGGAAATAAAAAGTGGAGTTACAGATGAATAATAAAATAATTCTGATTTTAATATTCATCCATCTATTTACCTTTACTAGGGATTTCTATTTCTTTTAGTTACCATCTAGTGTCATAGTAGTGTGTTTGTTTAGGGACTTTTCCAAACTACTTTTGGAAGAACTTTATTAAATATCAGATGTGGTCACTGAAGTCTTTGTTTCTTTATCTCATATTTAGCAAATATTTTGACAGAGGTTTTCTTGAATTCCACAACCTACAACAAACAGACAAAAACAAAAATATACACATACAAACATGCACACACATGCACAAAATCACACTCCTTTTCCAGGTTTTGCAGATTGACTCTCTGCTAGGGCACTTCAACACTTGGCTGACAGGGAATTTTAGGATTAGCTCAAAATAAAAGCTTATAGTCTTCTCCTGTATTTTCTAAGCAGGCATCTTTATCTTACATATGCTTGTGCCTTTTTAAATTTCTCTGTATACATGGGTACTTTTAAGTATCTAACTTCCCAAAGATTCTCCCCAGCTTTTGTTCCTGTGCCTTAGGCAGTCTATTGTATTTCAACCCAATAACTGCTACTCAGTCAGACTGGGCTCCAGGTTAGGCAAAACAGAGATGGATGTCTTGTATCAGTCCTTCATGTAGCCCCAGACTGGTTAGAGCAGATACACATAGTAATTTGAAAATAGGGTCACTTCTGCTCCTTCCAGAACCAGGATTGAAAGTCCCATTTGGGAACAAAGGTCATTGCTACTTTAAGACTCTCAAGAGATTGGTAGAGGTTTTATATATGAGATTTACAAATGTCTAAATATTTAAATATTCATTTTTACATAGGTTTTCTTTATTATTGTGTTCTAAATTTTTAAAATAAAATACATAATTAAAAATTAGACATTAACATTCTTTTTTTCAATAGTTCATTTTTATTGTATTTTCCTATTACAAGACATTAGTTAGATCTTAGACTTGCACTGACAAAACGTGTCTTAACTATGACTATTTCTCTTCACTCCCCCTGCTACTGTTACTGTCACTGCCTTAGCTAGAGCTTTATCCTCAAGTGTCCTGGACCATCTCATTGATCTTGCTGTCTTCAGTTTTTCCTTTTATTTCATATAATACCCAAGGCTGCCACCAGAATTGTCTTATAGTCTGTGGATGTATATATGTATAAGACTATGTATATACTATATTATCTCTGATAGCTTTCCCCCACTAAAATCCAAACTCATTAACAGACTACATAAATCTTTTAACTGTTCTCTTCAACTGATTAACTTTTCATCACCCTTTGATGCACATCTGATAGTATTTACATGTTGCCTTTCTTTCTCCTTCCGGGTGCATTAGTACGTTTTCCTTCTGTGCTCTCATTGCACATTCTAGGCAACATCACACTGTAATCATTTATTTGTTGGGTCCGCCTCCTCCATTAGACTTAGAGCAATTTTAAGAGCAGGGAGCAGGTATGATTACCTTTATACTCCATCTGGCAGCCAGTACGTAGTCTAGAAAAGAACATACGCTAAATATTTTCAGGTATTTTGAAATGATGATTTCCCACAACTAAAATGGCTATGATTTTTGACTGAAGTTAATAGTTTACTGTTAGCTCATTCATTTGGGGTCAAGTGAACATATACATGGTTAATTTCATTTGACCAGTGTGCTAGGATGACAACTTTTCTCTCTTTTTCAGGACAATTTTCAACGTACATTTTATTGATCATTCAGAAAGGGGAAAAGGGAGTTGATGTTTTTCCTTTTTTTTTTCCAAAATGGAGAAATATTGAGTAACTTCTTATACAGATTCAATTAGAGATGGAACTCAGGATTCCTGATAGTCTTAGAGGGACAGGTTTTTCTGCCTCTCGGGGGCACTTGATGTAAAAATAAACTTTGTTTCTTTTCAGACTTGGAGGTGTCCATGTTTCCACCAACTGTGAAATTAGGTTGAGGAATACCACAGTAGCTCCTTCTGACTGAAACGCTCTTTCCCAAGATATTCCTGGACAGCCTCCTCCTCCTCACTCAGGTTTTGGCTCAAATGTTCAACGACGTGGAGCCCTTTCTCCATTTCCCAACAAACCGTTTTCTGCCTTTCCCAGCTTGCTTATTTATTCATTTATTTTTTAGTCGTATTTCTCATTACCACCATTCATCAGACTCCAGTACCAAACATAGTGCCTGGAACATAGTGTGATTTCAACAAATATTTCTCAAGTACACAAATGTGATAGTGTACCTAGGAATGAAACTTTATGTAAACTAAGTGTGTGCTGCTCTCTATTTGCTTGTATGCCTGGTAATTTAATTAAATTCATTAGTTTGCCAAATGCTTGGGAAAGCCCAGGATATAAGAGGCAGTACATAAAATCAAATATTTGTGTATTCTGTGTATTACAAAGAACTTTACAGATTAATGGCTTAAATACTGTTGGTCAGTGACCACACTGGCAGAAAGCAAAGCTACTACCTGATCTGCTTTGGCTCACTCAAAGCAATGAAAAAGTTTTATAAATAAGGGAAATACTACACAGGGCCCTGAGGTTTCCCTGCTCCCCTATTCGAATGCTACAAAATCCAATGTTTACCAACCTCTGACCAGTGTCTTGGTTATGATATTGATGAGATAATAGCTCCCCCAGTCTGGAAGCTTCTCTAATACTAATTATCATTAATATGTTTTTGGCTTTCCAAAGATGGATATGAAAAAATAATCAGAAATATCAGTGAGAGGATATGAAGTAAAAATTCCTCGTGCACTTAAAATGTCACAATCAGTGAAAATTTTGATCTTTGTAAATCAATACTGTAAATCAATCTAGTCACATTCCATAGTTAGGCAGTTTTGTGATTGTTTTATATCTATGTGTGTCTCATTAGATTATGAATCCTCAAAGTAAGTAACCCTGTCTTTTTCATCCTGTACCCCATGGATTAACCAATGTCTGGCACAGAGTAAATACTTAGTAAAGGCAGCTGCTGCTGTTCTTCATTCACACTATCTTTGTTCCAGTTCTCTGAGCCTGAGGCAATAAGAAAGCCTGAGGCAGTAAGAAAACGAAGTGATGGAGGAATGAAGGGAGTGTAGGGAAAGCAACAAGATACATTATAAGCTTCAGAAGAAAGCATAGCCAGTGGCTCTGTCACAAGGGGTATCTCCAAGGGAGAACGTTACGGGACCAAAACACGTCAGAACAGTGCACTGGGGAGAGCAGTCCACTGCTTCCTGTCTCGTACTGGTCAGCATATGATTTATGTTGGCCAGTAGATCATTTACATTTGAAAAGAATGTGTACTTTGCAGTTATTGGATAAAATGTTCTATAAATGCCAAATAAGTTACTTGGTTAATAGTAACATTCAGTGCACTTGTTTACTTACCGATTTTTTTATAGTTGTTTGTGAAATTACTGAGAATGTTGTATTAAAGTCTAAAAATGGTTATGCATATATCTAGATCTTATTGATTCTATGTTTACAACATATATTTTGAAGTTCCATTATAAAACAGATTTTTATATTTTTTTGATTCATTGATCTTTATACCATTATGAAGTGTTACTCTCTCTAATGCTACTTCTTGCCTGAAGTATATTTTGTTTAATATTAATATAGTCCCTCCAGTTTGCTTATGTTTACATTTGCATGGTACAATATATCTTTCCATTATTTCACATTCAAACTATTTGTGTCTTTGTATTGAAATGAGATTAGTAGTTGGTTCTGGGTTTTTAATCAAGTCTGGCAACTTTTGCCTTTTAATTTGAACATTTAGTACATTTACATTGAATGTAATTATTTTTTAAATTTATATATTATGTTATTTATGCTATTATAATTGTCCCAATTTTTCCTTTGATACATTGTGTTTAGATCAGTTCGTATCCTACTTGTTTTAATTTATCTTATTTGTTTTTGTTACTCTGTGCCTCTTTGTGTTAATCAAATATTTTAATCATTCCATATTTTTTCCTTGACATTCTAATCTTGTCCCTTACAATAATATAAAATGTTCTCATCACCCAATTTAGCCTCTTTTTTTTCTGTATGCTTTCTTTTGGATAATTTCTATTGCTATATACAGAATTTCACTGATCTTTATTTCTGTGGTGTAATCTGCTGATAATTCCTTCCAATGTTTGTTTGCTTTTTCATTCCTGGTATTATATATTTAAACTCTGAAAATTTCATTTGGTTCTTTACACTTTCAATTTCTCTCTTTATTATGCTCACTTTTTTTTTCCTTCTGGAGCATCTTGAGCATATTTATACTAGCTACTTCTATTATCTATTTCTGGATTTATTTCTATTTACCGATTCTTCTTTTAATGACTTTTGTCCTATTTGTTCTCTTGCAAGCCTGGAAATTTTTTTATTGCACGCTGGACAGTGTGAATTTTATGTTTTGGCTTTTATTGTATTTCTTTAGAAGATACTAGGTATCATACTGACATGAAGTGGAGTTACTTGGATATAGTTTAATCTTCCCAAAGCCCACTTTTAAAATTTTTAGAGTGGGTCACAGAGAACCCTTTAGCACATGGCTAAATTATTTCCCATGCCATTTTGTAGATGCAATCTGATGCCCATTATATTACACAGTTTTTCACTGTGACTGGGGTGTATGTAAACTATTCCTACCCCTATGAGATGTTTGGGAATGTTTGGGAATTATTCTACTTATTCTTTACTAATAGTTCTTTCCCTAACCCTCGGTAGTAGTTTCCTCTCGTGTGCATGCAGATAGATATTCATCCAAATACTTAAGAGACAGACCCTCACGACACATCTTCAGACTCATTGTTACTACAGCTCCCTTCTTTCCTGTAGGTAACTGCATGATTTTTATCTGCTCTGGGTTCCCTGACATAAGATCTCTGTCTATTAAGCAATTCCTTCAGAATCTCTTTAGATTTCCCCTCTCTGCACAACAATCTGGAAACTAACCCAAGGCAGTGAGGTGTGCAATCAAAAGATTCTTTTGGTTTGTTTCCCTTCTCTCTGAGATGGCAGTTCTATGCCATTATTTCGGTGCAGACAGCACTTGTTTCACACATCTTCATAGATTTAAAAGCAGACAGGTTTACTAATTGTCCTTTCTCCTACTTCATTTGGGTGTGATTTGCTATTCTTTTTCTAGCTTCTGGAGGATTAGATCATTGATTTTTAGTCCATCATGTTTTTCTTTTTCTTTTTAAGTTTTTAAAAAAGATTTTATTTATTTTATTTTTAGAGAGAGTGGAAGAGAGGGAGAAAGAGAGGCAGAGAAACATCAATGTTTCCTCTTGTGTGATCCCTGCTGGGGACCTGGCCCCATAACTCAGGCATGTGCCCTAGACTGGAGTCGAACCAGGGAATCTGTGGTTCACAGGCCCAGGCTCATTCCACTGAGCTAGGCCAGCTGCGGCCATCATGTTTTTCTATGTGCATTTTTCCCTAAGCGGAAAGAGCAGTATATACATTTTGATGTTCTGTTTTTGTCATTTGATCAAAATCTACCTGTTTGTTATCTTACTTTGACTCAAGAGTTGGTTTTTCTTAGAAGTTTATCACCAATTTTCAAGAATTTGCTGATTTCCTAGCTGTATTGGAGTTATTGATTTCTATGTTAAGTTTATATTCTGATAGATTTCAATCATTTAATATTTATTGATCATTGATTTCTGAAACTACATAGTTTAAATTTCGTAATGGTCTATGTGCAGTTGCAAAGAATGTGTATCCTATAGAAGCTGTGTATACTGTTTTGCATTAATGCAATTAGGTAAATTTTTCTAAAACTTTATATTCAGATCTTTCATATAATAACTGATGTTTTGCCTGTTTATTTTATCAGATATTGAGAGAAGTGTATTAAATTATATTATTATCGATACACCTACTTTTTGTTTTAGTTTTATAAACTAAATGTTTTGTAAATGTTTGCTTTATATATGTTGATCCTAAGTTAGTGAGTGCCTACAGGTTTAAAAGTTTTAATATCTTCCTGATGTATTTTAAACTTTATTATTATATAGTCAATAGGGAAAACATTATGGTTATGAATTCTAATGCAGCAATATCAGAAAATTTAAAATTAGTCTTCCTAAAAAACTATTAACCAATTTTATGTATAATGACAATATCTTAGAGAATCTTTTTGATATTTAAAAAGCTCTTAAAACATTAACTAAATCCCTCATTACATTTCTTATGTTTCATAAGTAGGTATTATTAAAAGTCATCAATATATATTTGTCAATGAATAAATGTTAATTCTTACTGCTGCAGAGAAATCACACTATTGATAAAGAAGTCTTATTTTGAATTTAGCAAAACAAGAATAGGAGTAAAACATTTTTATATGCATGGTGATAATTAAATATGGAAAATAAATAGAAGTTTCATGTATTAGTGGTCATTGTGAAATGTAAGTAATATCCTCGATTTCTCTGGCTATTACATTCTCATTTGTTTCCACTCTAACATGGTGGTTATAAGCACAGACAATGAACCCAAACAAACTCAGGTTCAAGTTCATGGCTACCACTTACTAATTATGTGACCTTGGGCAAGTTACTTAATCTATCTAGGCCTTCATTTCCTCATTCATAAAATAATGTGAATAATAATCACAGCCATATATATACATTATAAGGGTTAAATGAAAACATGATTTTAATCATTTAGTAAAGGACCAATCATTTAGTAAGTAACCAAAAAATGTTACAAGACCTAATTATATCTTTGCCAGTAGACTTTGCAGTTTTTAAATTTCATTTGTATCTTTCATCTTCATTGATTATATTTAGTCTTACCTACATTCCTCCATTCAACTGGTTCCTCTTATTTTAATGTTAAAAAAACTATCTTCTACCTATTTCTAATGACTCATCATTCCTTTGATAACCCTTCTCTCTTACTTCCTCTCAGCCACCATATATACAAGGTAGAGGTAGATTTACTTAGAAGCTAAGGAAGCTTAAATTTCAGGGCTCCACACCTTTATGGATACCTTTTTTAGGTCCTAGGAGAAGCCCTAGAAATTAGTTCATGTAATCATATATTTTTGCAAAGCTTTCACAAGTGAGATACATAACTTCAATCAATTTCTTTTTGAATTTTCCTTCCATTGTACTCCCCTTGTGTTTGTTCCCGTTCTAGTACATTATACTGGAATCGCCACAGGATATTGGGGATTTGGCTAAGGGGAAATTTGAGCTGAGGCTGCTGTGTGATTTCAGACACTACCAAGTATACTTGACTGTCTGATATCCCATTATGGACTGACTTCCAGAAATACTCCCACTGACTATCCTACTAACTTAACTAGCATTAAGACACAGATGCACAAGGACAAAGACAATTTTATAACATGGCGGTGTCCTATAGTTCACAGCTCTGAAAGCATATTAGTTTGAGAAAGGAAAATGAAATTGTAAAGGATAAAGCCAAAACATGTTCTGTGAAAAATTATTTTAACCCTCAGATATGTTGTAAGTAAAATGTAAGTAAAATTTCAGCTCTTATCAATGCTCAGTCAAAATTCCTCTTTCAAAAAATATGTTCGTTATCTATCCATCCACCCATCCATCTGCCTAATATCAGGAGGGAAGCGGTGAAAGATGGCAGTATTAAGAATTAAGCAGCTAGACTGTTAGTCCCCACATCAAATTATTCTTACACCTCCTGTCAATATTGTTAACAGGGACTGTTATTTTACTAATCCTTATGATCCAACGATTTCTTTTTTTCGTGTCTCAGGGCACAGCATGTGTGAGAGTGGATTTGTTAAGCTGGGTGGGTTTATCCTTTTATGTGTTTGTTCAATGTTATGTTCATTTACTTATTGTACACATATGGCAATAGAAGCTGCTAAAGCAATCATTATCCTGCAAAACAACAAGGCACAGAAGCAGATGTCTTATTTCCATGACTTTTTTTCTCCCCAGGATTATTATGATTAAAGAACCTTTCCAATCCCTCCCTGTGAAGAGGACCAGGGTCTGCTTGCTGGAAGCTTTTTTAATGACTTGGGGAAAGTCTTAAATAGTCCCCCATTACAGCAATCCATCTCAGGGGCAAATCACACATGAATATTATAAATATATATTTTTATATCCTTGCAAAGATATTATGCAGCCCATTAGAATTTTAAAAACATATGACAGTATATTTAAATTTTGAAATTACATGGGTAAGGAAAATCACCAAAGTGGCTTCATAACACATTTGTTATAGTTGTATTCACTATATGGAAAAGGCAAAACACGGCGACTTATTTTAAACAGAGGAAACAATTACACTGGCAAACCAAACACTGTACATTGAGCGTGGGTCTTACGAAAAGAAGATTTAATTCACTCCAGGCAAGAGGTTAGCTTCTGTTTTCAGCCATGTGCTATTTCAAGAATTAAACATCATGAATAACATAGGGAATAAGAGGAAGAGTTTAAAGAAGGGAAGATAATTTAAGGTTTAAAGTTTTTCTTTCTTTTTTTTAAAGAAAATTGACTTATTTCAAAGAGATAGAAAAGCTGCTTTTCCCTCCTTTCCTTCCTTCCTTCCTCCCTTCCTTCATTCCTTCCTTCCTTTTTTTCTTTTTTCTTTAACCTTTTCATTTTGGATATTTGACCTCTAAGCTGAGATGACTGAAAATGACTCCTTTGAGCACTGACCCTTTGAAAGACATGCCCCCCTCCTCAAGGGCTATTTGTCTCTTGAAGGCATTGTTTACATTACTCACCAATGGTAATCATTTGTCCTTGCACTAAATGCTACATCTCCTGTTAAGAGGGAAGCTGAAAGGAGGAGAATTTAAGGTCAATATGTTTATTTCGCTCTCAAGTGCACTCTTGTGCATATGTGGGTTGGGGAAGGGGCCAGGCGCTTAAGAGTGGGCCAGGCAGGGCGGTGGGCCAGGCAGGGCGGGGTGCGCTTAAATACTTTGTGACATTGTCTAAATATCGGCTTATAAAGTTTAGAGCTGCATTAGGGTAAGCATTACCATTAGGGTGAAGAGGAGAGCAGATCTCAACTGCAAAAGCTTCTAGCTAAATGCATAGGGAAATAAGTAAACGATACACATTATTGCATTCACCCCTTCTCTATCCCTTGTTCAGCTAATTGGAGATTTCAATCCATTTCAGAGAATTAACACAACTGTCAGTCATATCCCATAGTACAAATCTGCCAGGAGGAAGAAAATGGAATAGACTTAGCAACAGAGCTAAAATAATAGCCCATGTGTCTTAGACTTATATCTGATCACTGGCTGGATTGAAGCCAAGAGGCAGTTTACAAATTTGCTGCACATTAGAATTACCTGGGGAACTCTGAAAAATCTCATGGGTGGGGAAAAAAAAAAGGCTATGACCAGGCTTCTCCCTAGAGCCATTAAATCAGAATCCCTGGAGATGAGACCTACATACCAGTGTTCTTTTTTTTTTTCTTTTTTTTTTTAGCTCTTTAGGCAATTCAAATTAGCAGCAAAATTTGAGAAGCAGTTCAATAGGGGAACAAACTTATTTTATACACATGAAGTAGGAGCAATTCATATGGCAAAACATATATATGTATATGTGTACATATGTATGCATGTATCTTTCTTTTATCATTTCTTCATTCTGTTTGTTTTTCAAATAGGCTCTGATATAAATGGACAAGAAGTACAACCAAGGACAAAACTTACCCCGCCCCAGAAAAAATAATAGTTGGTGATATTAGAATTTGTATCTGGAGAGGGATTCCTCTGTTACTGCCCTAGCATTTCAAGCCGCTAGAACAGTAGTTCTCAGAATATAATCACCTAACCAGCTTTATCAGCATCACGTAATAATGTGTTAGATATACAGGTTATTGAACCCCTGTCCCAGACCTAGGGAATCGGCAATCTGGTGGGATCCAGCAATCTCCATGTGAGTTTCCTGCACTTTAAAGTTTGAGAACATCTGCCCTGGTAGAGAGCCACATTGTCATTAGAATAGCTCCCTTCCCTGTGAAGAAGAGTATTATTTGGAAAAGATTTGGACTAACCAGGCAAGTAGAGCAGCGTTTGCCATGGTAAGTAATGGAATGCCTTTTCTCCATTGGTAGGCATGAAAGCAATCGACTTTCACACATTTCATCAGTTATACATGCATTCGTATTTTGTGGGCAGGTATACAGTTTTACTCAATTTTACTGAGTGTGTAAATTCATGTAACCACAATACAATCAGGATACAGAATTGTATTGTCACCACAGGGTCCCCCCCGCCCGCTCCGGTAACCACTTATAGCCATACCAGCTTCTCTCAGCTCTGACCCCTGGCAACTTCTAATCTGTTCTCCATCTCTCTGATTTTGTTATTTTAAAATGATATATAAGCATAATCATGAATTACTTAATATTTTGAGGGTGGGTTTTTTTTAACTCAACATCATTCCCTTGAAGTTCATCTCAATTTTAAGAAGTTCATCTCAATTTTATATGCATCAGTAGTCTCACTCTTGTTATTGCTAAGTAGTTTTCTATGGTAAGAGTATATCACATTTTGTTTAAACATTCTCCCCTTGAAGGACATTTGGGTAGTTTCCCATACTGGGTTATTACAAAAAAAGCTACTATAAACATTTATGTAAAAGTTTCTGCCTGAACTTAAGTTTTCATTTCTTTGAATGCTCAAGAGGGCAATTGCTGGGTTGTAGGATGAAACTATTTTAGGTTTAAAAGAGACTGTCAAACTATTTTCCAGAGTGGCTAAATCATTTTATATTCTCACCAGAAATGTGATGAAAATTTTCCACATACTACTAACATTTGGTGCTGTCACTGTGTTTTTTATTTTAGCTATTCTCATAGATCTATAGTAATATTTTATTATGGTC
The DNA here is from genome assembly GCA_004026765.1 of Micronycteris hirsuta. Classification (NCBI taxonomy): domain Eukaryota; kingdom Metazoa; phylum Chordata; class Mammalia; order Chiroptera; family Phyllostomidae; genus Micronycteris; species Micronycteris hirsuta. Next base: position 52,913 of record PVJI01007337.1, on the reverse strand, counting down.
TTGATTGACATTTCCCTAATGGTAGATGATGTTCAACATCTTAGCTTGTTCTTATTTCCTGTCTGTATATTTTCCTTCATGCAATGTCTGTTCATGTTTTTTCATCCATTTTCTAACGGGATTTTGTTTTTAAGTTGAGTTTTGAGAGTTCTTTATATAGCATACATACCAGTTATTTGTCTGATATAGGATCTGCAAATATGTTTTCTCAATGTGTAATTTATGTTTTTATCCTCTTAAAAGGGTCTTCTATTGCACAAAGCATTTTACTTCATTTTGATGAGATTCAATTTACCAGTTTTTTTTTTTTAATGGATTAGGCTTTTGGTATTAAGACTAGGAATTATTCATCCAGCTAGATGACACAGATTATTTTCCTATGTTGTTTGTTTGTTTTCTAAAAATGTTATACTTTTACACTTAAGCTCATGACACATTTTGAGTTGTAAAAAGTATGAAGATTTTAGGTCGAGGTTCATTTCTTTGTCTACAGGTGTCCAGTTGTTTCAGTACTATTTGTTGAAAAGAGTATTCTTTTTTCAATTGTTTTGCACTGTTGTCAAAATAAGTTCATTTGTGTGGGTCTATTTCTGGGTTCTCTATTCTGTTCCATTGATCAGTGTGTTCATCCATCCACCAATTCTGTAAAGGCTTAAAACTGTGTAGATTGATTCCTCCCATTTCATTCTTCCTTTATAAAATTGTTTTAGCTATTCTTGGGACTCTCCTTTTACATATACATTTTAGAATAAATAGGTCTATGTCTACAAAAAATCTTGAGTTAGTAGTTATTGTGTTAAGCCTAATAGCTTCAGGGAGAATTGACATCTTCACTATGTTGAGTCTCGTGACCCATAGGTAAGGTGTGTCTCTCCCTTTGTTTGGGACGTCTTTGATTTTCTTCATTAGCATTTTGTAATTTTTAGCACACAAATCCTGTGAGGGTTCTTATTAGGATTCTATCTAAGTATTTAATTTTATTTAGATTAATTTCAAATGGCATCGTATATTTTTTTTTTAGGCTTTCACAGGTTTGCTGCTAGTGTGTAGAAATAGAGTTGATTTTTGGTTGATGTTGTACCCTGCAACACTGACAAACTAACTTATTTCTAGGAACTTTGTAGATTCCTAGGAATTTGTCCATTTTGCTATTCATGTCATCTGCAGATAAGGACAGATTTATTTTCTCTTATTCAATTTATGTACCTTTTACTTTTCAAACACAATTTTTTGAAAATTTAACCTTTAAATTTATGTATTGGTTTACTATTGCTTTATTTTGCTTGCTAGGACCTCCAGTAATATTCAATATATTGAATAAGAGTGGTGAGACATCAGTGCCTCTTTCTGACCTAGGGAGAAAGCATTGAACTTTTCACAATTAAGTATATTATGTAGGTACAAGTTGTTTGTAGATCATCATTATCAGACTGAATAAATTTCCTCTCTATTCCTACTTTCCATAGTTTTCGTTTTTAAATCATGAATTGTAGTGGATTTTGTCAAATATTCTTTCTGCACTAATGGATATGATCACATGATATTTCCCCTTTAGCCTATTATATGGTGGATTACACTGTTTGATTTTCAAATATTTAACCAAGTTTGCATAACTGGAATAAATCTCACTTGGACATGGTATATTATTCTTTTTATTCATTTCAGGATTTAATTTGCTAATATTTAGTTGAGGATTTTTACAGCTAAATTCATGAGAAATATTGGCCTGTAGTCTTCTTCTTTTTAAATTATCTTTGTCTGGTTTTGTAATTGAGGTTATATTGGCCTCATACAATGAGTGTTCCCTCTACTTCTATTTCTTTTAAAACCATATAAAATTGGTGTTAATTCTTTAAATCTTTGGTAAAAGCGTAAACATCTAAGCCTGAATATTTCTTTTGGTTGTTTTTAAATGAAAAATTCAGTGTTTTTAATGGTTATCAGAAAATTCAAATGATCTATTTCATCTTGACTGAGTTTTGATCATTTGTAATATAGAAACATTGGCCCATATTATGTATTTTTGAATTTATGATGTAAATATTTTCCTAAACTTGTCCCTTTTTGTTCTACAGGATATATCATAATACCCCTAGTTGCATTTCTTATATTTGTGATTTGTGTCCTTTCTGTTTTTATTGCCAGTCTTTCCAGTTTTATTGATTAGATTGCTTTTTTAAATTTATTGTTGTTCAGTTACAGTTGTCCTGCCTTTTTTCCCCATTGCTCACCCCTACCCCATCCCCCTCACTCCCACAGTCAATCCCCCCCCATTGTCCATGCCCATGAGTCCTTTACTCCTGTTCCTCTCTTACCCTTCCCCTTCTTTCTCCTGTTATCCTCCTCCCCTCTCCCCTCTGGTCACTGTCCACTTATTCTTTATTTGCAAGTCTCTGCTTCTATTTTGCTCATTTGTTTGTTTTGTTGATTAGGTTCCACTTATAGGTGAAATTATATGGTATTTGCCTTTCAGTGCCTGGTTTCTTTTAGTCAGCATAATTGCTCTCCACTTCCATCCATGCTGTTGAGAAGGGTAGGAGCTCCTTCCTTTCTTTCTGCTTTGCAGTATTCCATTGTGTAAATGTACCACAGTTTTTTGATCCACTCACTTACTGATGGGCACTTGGGCTGTTCCCAGCACTTGACTATTGTAAATTGTGCTGCTATGAACATTGGGGTGCATAGGTTCTTTTGACCTGGTGTTTCAGGATTTTTAGGGTATAGTCCTAGAGACCACCAACTTACACCATAGACCAGAATAAACTTAAAATGGGTAAAAGACTTAAATATAAGTCCTGACACCATAAAAGTCCTAGAGGAAAACATAGGCAGGAAAATTTCACATACCCCTCTCAGCAATATTTTCACTGATACATCCCCTAGGGCAAGGGATCTAAAAGAAAGAATAAACAAATGGGACTACATCAAACTAAAAAACTACTGCATGGCTAAAGAAGACATCAACAAAAAGGGAAGGGATCCAACTGTATGGGAAAACATTTGCTAATGATACCTGGGACAAGGGTTTGATCTCCAAAATATATAAAGAACTCACATAACTCATACCAGGAAGACAAACAATCTGATTAAAAAGTGGGCAAAGGACCTGAACAGACACTTCTCCAAGGAGGACATACAAAGGGCCCATGGACACATGAAAAAATGTTCAACATCTCAAGCCATTAGAGAGATGCTCTTTAAAACAACAGTGAGATACCACTTCACACCAGTCAGAATGGCCATCTTTAATAAATCAACAAACAAGTGCTGGTGAGGTTGTGGAGAAAAGGGAACCCTAATACACTGTTGGTGGGAATGCAGACTGGTGAAGTCACTGTGGAAAACAGTATGGAATTTCCTCAAAAAACTAAAGATGATTAGATTGTATAGTTCAAAGAACTACCTTTTTTTTTCATTGATTTTTCCCTACTGTTTCTCTGTTTTACATTTAATGGATTTCTAATTTATCTTCATTTTCTTTTTTCTCCTTTCTTTGACTTTATTTTGGTTTTCCCTTTCCAGTATCTTATATGAAAATTACATTATTGCTTTATTTTCTTATTTTTGTTAAAGGGTATTTATTTATTTATTTATTTATTTATTTATTTATTTATTTTTAGACAGAGGGGAAGGGAGAGAGAGAGGGAGAGAAACATCAATGTGGTGTTGCTTCTGGCTTACCCCGCACTGGGGACCTGGCCTGCAACCCAGGCATGTGCCCTGACTGGGAAACGAACCAGCAACCCTTTGGTTTGCAGGGCTGCGCTCAGTCCACTGAGCCACACCAGTCAGGTCTATTTTCTTATTTTTTTTTAATTTAGTACCATAAACTTTTCTTGCAGCATTGTTTTAGCTGTATTTGACAGCATTTGATCTGTCATATGTCCATTTTCTTTTACTGTATGCATTTTTAAAAATTTCCTGAGACTTCCTTTTGAGCCCTTGGATTATTTAAAAGTATGTTGTTTAGTTTGCATGTATTTGAAGACTTTTATGTTATCTTTCCATTATTGATGTGTATTCTGATTCCATTTTGATCTGAGAACATACTCTGTATGATTTTAGTTATTTTAAATCTGCTCATTAAAGTTTTATGACCCAGTATATGGTATGGATGAATGTACCATAGACACTTTAGTGTTTATTTGTTTATTCTGTTGTTGAGTAGAGTGTGTTCTATAGATATCAATTAGATTCTCTTGATTGATGATGTTCATTTTTTTATCCTTGTTGGTTTTCTGTTTAGTAGTTCTATTGATTGCTATATTGAAGTCTCACATAATCATTGTGGATTTACAAATTTTCTCCTCTTAGATTTTTCAGTGTTTGCTTCATGTATTTTGGAATTCTATTATTTGGTACATATTTATTTAAAATCACTGTATCATCTAGGTGGTTCAGTTCTGTTATTTTTATGTAATATTCCTCTTTGTTCCTAATAATTTTTTTTAAAGATTTTATTTCTTTATTTTCAGAGAGAGGAGAAGGGAGAGAGAAAGAGCAATGTATGGTTGCCTCTCACATGGCCCTCACCGGGGACCTGGCCCGCAACCCAGGCATGTGCCCCGACTGGGAATCGAACCGGGACCCTCTGGTTCCCAGCCCGCGCTCAATCCACTGAGCTACACCAGCCGGGCCATGTTCCTAATAATTTTATTTGCTCTAAATTATACTTTATCTGATACTAATATCATCACTCCTAATTTTTAAAATTAATGTTCACACGATATATCTGTTTTATTCTTTTTCTTTCAGCTTCCTATATAATATTGTTTAAAGTAAGTTTCTTCAACCAGTGTTGGCAAGGATGTGGAGAAAAGGGAGCCCTTGTGCACTGCTGGTGGGAATGCAGACTGCTGCAGCCACTGTGGGAAGCAGTGTGGAGGTTCCTCAAAAAATTAAAAATGAATCTGCCTTATAATCCAACAATTCCATTTCTGGGTATACATGTGAAGAAACCAAAACAGTAATTCAAAGGAATATACGTACTTCTATGTTCATCGCAGTGTTATTTAAAATAGCCAAAATATGGAAGCAGACCAAGTGCCCATCAGTAAACGAGTGGGTAAAAAAGTGATGTACAAACATACAATGGAATATTACTTGGCCATAAAAAGAAGAAAATTTTACCATTTGCCACAGCACGGATGGATCTACAGGGTATTATGCTAAGTGAGGTAACTCAGTCAGAGAAAGACAAACACAGCACCATATGATTTCACTTATTTGTGGAGTCTAAAGAACAATATACATGAACAAATGAAACAGAAGCAGATTCATGGATACATACAGACTCATAGATACATAGATACTCATTGCTAGGGGACTGGGTGAAAAAGGTGAAGGGATTGAGAAATACAGATTGGTAATTACAAAATGGTAATGGGGATTTGTAAAGTACAGTACAGGAAATATAGTCAATAATATTGTAATAACTACGTATGGTGCCAGTTGGGGAATGGAAATATCAGGGGAACACTGTGTAAAGTACATTGTATACCTGAAACTAATATAGGATAATATTGAAAGTAAACTATAATTGAAAAAATTGAAAACAATTTTTAAATAAAATAAAAAATAAAAAAGTAAAGTTTCTTGTTTATATAGAGTATATAATTGGATCATGCTTATTATTTTTTAATCTATTCCTCCAATAACTCATTTAGAGCATTTACATTTAATGTAATTATTGTTATGTTAAAGTCTAAGCCTGCTCTTTTATTTTTTGTTTCTCTTTGTTACCTTTGTTCTGTTTCTCTTTTTTGTCTTCCAGTGGGTTACTTGAACACTTTTTATAATTCAATTTAAATTTATTTGTAATCTTTTGAGTACATTATTTTGCATAGTTTTCTTGGTGGTTGTTCTTGGTATTACAATATTCATATGTAAATTAGCTTACTGGAATCAATGTTTATTACTTCAAGTGAGGATTTAAAATTTTACTTCCACTTAGGTCTGTTGAGTGGCTCACAGAGTGGCTCTGTGTGGGGGAGGGCTCAGAAAGAGGACAATGCCACTGCTTGGCCTCTGGAGTTTTGTCCGGGAGGAAGCTGTGCCCTGACACTCGCCCTAATGCCAGACACTTCAATTTCTCCCCATACGCCCCTGGTGCCCTTCCAGTTGTTGCCCTGGTGCTAAAGTCCAGAGGGAGTGAGTCTGCGTAAGTCCTAATTCTGTTGCAGGCCCTTTAAGAGGGGACTCCCAAGAATCCCTTAGTTTATTCTGCTGCACCAACCCCCACAGGTTTTTACAGACAGAAGTTGGGAACTTATCTTCCTGGCACAAGAACCCTGGGCTGGGTGGTCGGGTGTGGGTCTGGGATCTCTTTTTCTTGAGGTATGCCTCCCAATTTTTATCCACCACACATGCGGGTGGGACTGCCCATTCCACCCCTCTGTGTCTCCCTGCCTCTCTGCACCTCCACATCTCTGCCTCTCCTACCTGTCTGGATGAATGTGGCCTCTTTGATTCCTTGGTTGTCAGACTTCCATACGGCCTGATTTTCTGATAATTCTGAGTGATATTTGTTTTGTAGTCTAGTTGTAATTTTTGCTGTGGTTCTGTGAGGAGGCAAGCTATTGTTGACCTACACCTCTGTCTTGATCAGAAGTCCCTTAGCCTGACTCTTGTAGGACTTCTGCATTTGTTTCCATTGCTGTCATACAATTTACCTCAAACTTAGTGACTTAAAACAACATAAATTTATTATCTTATATGCCTGACAGGGGTATCAGTTGGCTAAAGTAAAGGTGATAGCAGGGCTGCATTCCTTTCTAGAGACTCTAGAAGTAAATGTTTCCTTTATTTTTCTAGTTTCTAGAGCCCACTTGTAGTGGTTGACTCAAAGTTCCCTTTTTCCATCCTCAAAGCCAGCAATTCTGCATTTATTAGACCCTGGTTCTATTGTAACTTCTCTCTGTACCTCTCTTACTACAGCTGGGAATGCTTCTCTGCTTTTAAGAGTTCATGCAATTAGATTTGTTGTCTGACATAATCCAGGATAATGTGTGTCTCTCAAGGTCTGTAACTTGAGTCATATCTTTAAAATCCTGTTTACCATGTGAGGTAACTTATTCATAGGTTCTAGGTCTTGATTGTGAGGGAATATTTAGGTGCCAGTTTTCTGTCTGCCATACCCTTAATAAGTGGCCTTCAGAAAATTACCATGCTTTTCTAGCCTTATTTTCCTCATCTATAAAATGGAAAGAAAGATACTTAGTTTGTACTATGAATATAAAATAATAATTACATGTATATGCAAATAGTTCAGAGAATAATATCTCTTGTTTTCATTTATGATTTATATTATTCTCAGAGTTTATTTACTTGAATAGTTACTCTTTAAAAAAACATAACTAATGAATTTTAGAGTCTAGGTATTATGAGATTTTTTTGAATGTCTGAATGACAATTAGCTAAGCACAGATGTAAAACATTAGATTTACTTCCTGGTGTTCTTTATCTTTTCATACCATTAAGTCCATAAGCCCTGTCTAGCTCCATCTAGTAGAGTCAGAACTTGATTTACTGTTTAACCCAAGTTCAATTCAAATTCTCTCTAAATCTCTATTATGTATCTAAAATTGGATATGTTGGTGGTTATCAATTCTGGTCACACATCATAGTAACCTGGGGGTATTCTAAAAACTACTAATGCCAAATTCTTACTTATTATGGACATTTAGGGGAAAGAAATGGGAATTAAAAGCTCTGGCTTGTGGTTTCTGGAGCCAAATAATGGTCTATAAATGAATCAAATAATTTGAGAGATCATCTTAAGGAATTTGTCTATCATGACTAATACTCTTTCTTTGCCAATATGTTTGATTTGTGCCTATCTCAGGGGAAAAAATAGCAGTTTGGCTCTCTGAATTACATCCTTATGCTGCAGGATTAGTGTTGACTCAGAGCAAGTATCTTTAGATGCCCATCCCTTTCTCTGACTTCCAGCCACCTGGACGAATATACTTGGGCAACTTTTCAGCCATTACTTCTGTTTCTAATCTTAGCACGTCAGATCTCCCATTGATGAACCTAAACATTCCATGGGAGTCATTGGGAATATAGGTCAGTTCCAGACCTATCATATGCTGCTAAAACAGATATTAGTGATACTGTGTTTTTGGCATTCTTCCTAGGGGGTTGGAAAGAGAAGATAGATTTTTATCTTTTTTGGTGTTCTCTGAGTGGGGAAAGGAACTCTTCCCCTCTGCTGCCCACCATGTGCAAAATTAAAGGCAGAATATTATCTCTGGAAAAGATCAAAATAGTACAAATGAATCAAATTCTTCACTGAAATATGAGGAAACTCTTGCTGAGATGCTTAATTTTATGTGTCAACTTGGCTGGGTCACCATTTCCAGATATCTGGTCTAACGTTATTCTGGATGTTTCTGTGGGGGTGTTTTTGGATGAGAGTAGCATTTAAATTGGTGAACTTTGAGTAAAACAGATTATCCTCTGTAAAAAGCATGGGCTTTATCAAATTGATTGAAGACCTTAAAAGAAAAAAAAACTGACCTTTCCCAGCAAGAAGGAATTCTGCCAGCGGACTGCCTAGGAACTTGAACTACTGCTCTTCTCTTATCTCCAGCCTGTCTCCCCTGCTGTATTTGGATTTACCAAGCCTCCAAAATTGTGTGCACCACTTTCTTAAACTAACCTTTTTTTTTTCAATTTTTAAAAAATTAAAAAAAATTGTTGTTCAAGTACAGTTGTCTCCATTTTAACTCCACTACAGCCCCCTGCCCCACCCATCCTTACCTCCCACCCTCAAACCTACCTGCCTTTGGCTTTGTCCATGTGTCCTTTATACGTGTTCCTTGATGGACCTTCCCCTATTTTCCCCCATTATCCCTCTCCCCCCTCCTCTCTGGTTACTGTCAGTTTGTTCTTTATTTCAATGTCTCTGGTTATATTTTGCTTGCTTGTTTTTGTTGATTAGGTTCCAATTATAGGTGAGGTCATATGGTATTTGTGTTTCACTGCCTGGCTTATTTCACTTAGCATAATGCTCTCCAGTTGATCTATGCTGTCACAAAGGGTAGGAGGTCTTTCTTTCTTTCTGCTGCAGAGTATTCCATTGTGTAAATGTACCATAGTTTTTTTTTATCCGCTCATTTACTGCCGGGCATTTAGGTTGCTTCTAGCACTTAGCTATTGTAAATTGTGCTGCAATGAACATTGGGGTACATAGATTCTTTTGAATTGATGTTTCAGGATTCTAAGGGTATAATCCCAGGAAGTGGAATTGCTGGGTCAAAATGCAGTTCCATTTTTATTTTTCTGAGGAAATTCCATACTGTTTTCCACACTGGCTGCACCACTCTGCATTCCTGGGACCTCATCAAAATAAAAACCTTCTGCATGGCTGAAGAAAACAGCAGTAAAATAAAAAGAGAACCAACTGTATGGGAAAATATATTTGCCAGTGATACCTTGGACAAGGGCTTGATATCCAAAATATATAAAGAACACACACAACTCCATTCCAGGAAAATAAGCAATCCAATTAAAAAATGGGCAAAAGACCTGAACAGACACTTCTCCAAGGAGGATGTACAGAGGGTCCAGAGACATAAGAAAGGATGCTCAGCACCACTAGCCAGCAGAGAGATGGAAATTAAAACTTCAATGAGATACCACTTCATACTGGTCAGAATGGCCATCATAAACTAATCAACAAATAACAAGTGCTGGGGGAGGTTGTGAAGAAAGGAGAATCTTGAATTAACTTCTATCTTAGCTTCCTCTTTCTTTCTCTCCCTCTCTTCTTCTATACACACACATGCATCCTGTTGGTTCTGTTTCTCTGGAGAATCCAGACTGATACAGTGGCCCATATAGATGAAAAAATGAGCCTAAGTTTACGCAAGTAGAAATTGTTAGAGTGAGAACTGAAATTTAGGTCTCATCATTCATTTAACCATAGTCTTTCATGAACACTAGCTCAGAACTGGGGTCAGCAAACTATGGCCCACTGATCAAATCCTTTCTAACTCCTGGTATAGCAAATAAAGCTTTATTTGATTACAGCCACACCCATCTATTAACGTATATATGATTGTTTCTGTGCTACAGCAGCAGAATTTGGTAGTTGAAACCGAAATGGATGGTCTACAAAGCTCAAAATATTTACTACCGCACCCATTACAGAAAAGTTTGCTGACCATTACTATAGGATGCCATCTGATTTCTGATCACACAGGGAAGAAGAATTCATGCACGTTGGTTCAGATTATTAACACTATATTCTCCTTATGTCAAAGATATCTTAAATACTGACCCTTTCAGGTGGTTAACTTGGGGAGGCTTGGCTGAGAATGCATAAATATTTCTTGCTAAGTGTCCAACTCACACCGCAGACTGACTGTGCTTCTTAAAACATGCTACTCTACTCATCCATCAGTCATTCTTCACTGGCTCTGGCTTCACATATTTGATAATAAATCCTTTTCTGATTCTATTTTGTATGGCATGTTTCAGGGACTACAATAGTTGTTCTACATAATTTGTCCTTGATATTGTCTGTTCTGGGATCTTCATCTGTATTCTATTTTGGCCAACCCCACGCTATCTTCTGATACTACTACTAACACCACATTTTATAGGATGAATTTGGCTCAGTGCACCACATATCCCTTTAGAAATTATATGTGATGAGTAACTGGTTTAGCACAAGAGTAGAACTTAGAATCATGTTCATATTTGAACCAATGAACTTGGCCAGAAATTTTTTGTTTGAAAATTTATTTTATAACATAAGTAACTTCTATTTTTGCATCTATGAGAAAAAACATTTTTTTTAAAGATTTTATTTATTTATTGTTTTAGAGAGAGGGGAAGGGAGGGAGACAGAGAGGGAGAGAAACAGCAATGTATGGTTGCTCCTCACACGGCCCTCACTGGGGACCGGGCCTGCAACCCAGGCATGTGCCCTGACTGGGAATCGAACCGGGACCCTTTGGTTCCCAGCCCGCGCTCAATCCACTGAGCTACACCAGCCAGGGCAAGAAAAAATATTTTTATTACTTAAATTATCTGGAAAATTGTTTCAAGCCTTCACTTTAGTAGGTATTGGAATGTGAAGGCTTACTGTGTTATGACCATTATTTTCAAAATGTCAAGTTAGGCTTTGAGCTTTAGTCAAGAATAGAAAGAAAAGGAATTGAAAAGAATGGGAAAGACTTCTGATGGAATGGGAACTTAATAGAGATTTGATTTTCAATTAGTAACTTGGGTTGATGGCAAATAACTCTTTGGTAAAACTCTGATCTTTGTTAATCATTTTTTAAAATAGAAAAGTTAATAATCATAATCAAAATATATAGTTCTTTGTTTCTTTAAGCAGGCCTACATCTAGACGAGAAGAGAATTTATCTTGTAACTAGAGCACTGGACATATGAGTCCCAGTTCTGTCTTCTTCAACGATGCCTGCTAAGTGTCTGACTTATCGAGTACTGAGTAATGACTTCAGCTCCCACCCCCTTCCTCAGTGTATAGCCTAGTGGCAAAGAGGAAGGACTCTAAAGCTTGCCTGCGTGGGTTTAAATCCTGACTATAAAATTAACTTGATGATTACTCTTGGACAAGTTACCTCTTTTTGCTTCAGTTTTCTCATCTATAAAATACAGATAATTTACTCTCTCAAAGAGTTTCTGTGAGGATTACAAGGAAAGACCATTACAATGCAAGGATTTATCAATTCTTGGACCGTAATAAATAGTGAAAAAAATGTTAGCTATTATCAAGGGCCCCTCATTTTGTGGATAATATAGATTAGTATATATAGATATAAAATTTGTATATAAATTACATTTTATATCTATATGTGTATATCTTATAATGTTATAATATTAAAGTGTGTGGCCAACATTCACATCTAAATCTGTCTTCTGCAAAATGTTGATCTCCTGTGCACGAACATGGTGCCGTAGTTATATATTGTGGTGTAATGAAGATCTCCAAACTTTGTGGTGTGTAAATGAAATTAATTTTAACGTGTGCACAGATTCTGTGAGTCAGCAATTCAAACAGTGCAAGTAGAGATGGTTTGTCTCTTTTCTGTGTTTAATCTCAATGGGGATTCAAATGGCTAAGGCTGGAATCATCTATGTAATCTTTATTCATATCTCTGGCACCTGGAATGGGATGACTTGAAGACTGGACCCAAATAGGGCTGTTGATTGGAGTGCCTACACATGGCTGCCGATGTGGCTTGGACTTCACATAGCATGGTGGTTAGGTTTCAAAATAGAGTGTCCAGAGCTCAAGAATTCCAAGATAAGCAAGCAAAATCTGCACTATCTTTTGTGCCCTAGTCTTATATATTACATAGCACCATTTCTCTTATATTCTACTGCAGGGATTGGACAATTTTTTATAAAAGTTCAGATGATAATATTTTAGGCTTTGTGAGCCAAACTATCTCTGTTGAAACTACAGTTCTGCTACTTTGATGTGGAAATAGCCATACACAATACCTACACTAATAAACATACCTGTGTTCCAATAAAGCTTTATTTACAAAGGGAAGTAGTGATCTAGATTTGACCCTCCAACCAGAGTTTGCTGACCTGTGCTCTATCATTTCAAGCTGTGAAAAACCTGCACAAATTCAAGTAGAAAAGCCCATCTGGATAGGAAGAATGGCAAAAACAACTGGGATTCTGTATTAAAATCACCACATATGGGATATTTATATGTTGATCTATCTTTGTATTTTGTTTTTCACACGTGCGGTGGGGGTTAAATATTGGGACATCACTAGGTTCTCTGTAAGCTTGGACTTAATCACCTTGATTCCTGAAATAGTTAATAGCTATTTAATTATGAACTTAATCACCTTGATTCCTAAAACAATGAATAACTATTTAATTATGAGTGTCTTAAATTTCTCATCCCAATAAATATACCACAAAAGATAGATTTAAAAAAGGCAATAATTACTTTATGTAATTTGTACAGGGCAGATTTTTATTCAGTCTCCATCCGCTGTTTGAATTAGTTCAATTTTGATTAGAAATTGTGATATTTTGTTTGTTTCTTTCTTTCCTAAAGCGATCTACTATAACTTTTCAGATCTGGTATTTCATTCTGCTGAGAGAATGATGTATGTTTTTATAATTGGAAAAAGTGAAGCAGGCTGAGTTCACTCAAATCAACCTAGTGCTTCCAAGAATAGCTGAAACTAGACCACAGATTTCCAGAATTTTCGGTCTTGTGCTCTTTTTCATAGGTGCTGCTGTCTCCTGGGTGTGGCAATAATCACTTTGACCTTTACCTCTCCAGGCTATTGTGAAGTGGTTTTGCGCTTTGTTAGCTTTGTTATGAGTTTGTACTAAATTGTGTCCATAAAGTAGGCCGAATTCCTCAGAGAAGGCTGATAGCTCTATTTACTGCATTATTACTTTAAAACGTTGTGTTGGTTACTTTCTTTTATCTTTCCTTTTTGTGCAGCTGTGTTCTGACTTAAAAAATATATTATCCAAAATGAAAGATGGGCATGTGGTGGCAAACACTAATTTCGGGGATGAAAATTCCTGACGATTGCTTCTGTCAACCCTTGATACTCGCTGAGCTTCATTAGTAATACATGACTCTCAGATCTTTCCCTTGGAACAGATCGCATAATCGGCCTTTGTGTTGACTTCCCATTTCGTTCTTTACAGACAGAACAAATTAGAATAATTGGCTGGTACAGTAAAAGCACAAAGAACTTTCTTACATTTTTGTGATTCATTCTCTAATAGGGGTTAGAATGAGATCAGAGATATGAGAAACTCAGAGGGGCAATGGGAAAGAATATTGATTCTTTAAAAATATCATTTCAGGGTTGGCCCAGAAAAAGGAAACAGAAAATATACAAAGCTGAAGAAAATATCAAAGAAACAGTGTGATTTTTGTGTTAACCATATGAGTGTGGAATTGATAAAAATCAAGAACAATCCTTTTCCACCAAGGACTCAGGAGCAAATGAAGCCATAAATATTCCCTGCTCTTGGAACACCGTTTGGAGCGGTAATCACAGAAGGGTCAAAGGCCGCGAGTCAGGACAGAGGTGTTAAGAGCAAAGGGAGAGAAGGAGAACAAAAGGAGAGTAGGTATTTTTAGAGCTGTCATTTTGAAATTTACCTGCTTCTGCTTCAGGACTTCTTTGCCGCCATATGGTCAAGTAGAAATCCTCAAAGAAGGGGCAGCTATATTTTAAAATAATAACTTAGAGCAAGTGACTTTTATCAAGGTCTCCTTAAGTCAGGAGCATGAAGGAGAATGTGGCCAAAGAACGAGGGTAAATTTTCCCAAACCTCACGCACTGAGAGAAATTGACCGCTGGGTGTGTCCTTTGAAGGAAAGCAAAAAGAATGAAAGCGAAGTGACAAAGAGTGTGAGCCCTGTTTAGAAAGCATCCTGCATCTCATTGGTCACTTGCTGATAATAATAACATTGACTGGGATTTATGAGTCCTGATCATTTACAATAAAGGTATTTTCCTACATGTTAAGTTCCAAGAGGGCCACAATTGAGTCTGTCTGTTTCAGTGATGGGCTCTTAGAGCCCAGCCCATTATTGGCATAGAGTAGACTTACAGATGAATATTTGCTGATTGTCCAAATGAGTGGATGTGTGTGATTCATATCCTATTTGCTAGTCTATACCCTACAGTGGATTTTCAGCATCAGACTGTAAAAGTATTTATAAGTAAGTTGGTATTGTTCCCCATCTTATAGTTGAAGATTCTACTTGTAGTACTTTAAATTGACATCCCACAGGCCTTACAGAAATTACTTAGCAAAAAACTAAAATTGGATTCTGTATCACTTATAGATGGCCAGGACACTGACATTTTGACCCATCTTCTGGTAGTTCCAGCAATATCCCCATGATATTCCAGACATACTTAGGATCTTGGAATGAAAATATTTCTCAGTGTTTATTGTTTTGAATTAAAATGTACTATTAAAAATACAATAGCTTCAGATACAACATGACATTTCACAATTTAACATAAAATCTGAGAAATATAGAGGTTTATCTGAAGCCTGCAACAGTAAAATTCCGTCTGCCATTGTCTTTAAACAGAGATTCTACATCAGTAATACTATTCTTTGCATGATATTCCGGTTAATTTCCTGTTCTGTCTAAAGAAGCAATGGGATGATTAGTATGAGGGATGGCGTGGCTTGCAAAGGTGAAAAGTATTATTTGTTATAATTTCCGGCCACCTGAAAGATAGGAGAGGCTCAGGACATTATAATCAGTACATTATGTGTAGTCGGTTAGGTTGTTGCTTGTTCATGAACTTTTGTAAGTTTGTTTTTTATGCAAGCATACTTTTTTTTTTTTTGTATTTTGATGTGTGTTTGTAACTTTGGATTACTTAGGAGTTACATACCATGATTTTATGGTCCATTTCTTAGGATAGAAATGGCTCAGCATACTTCTTGTCACTGTAAAAATACGGTGATGTGGAAAGTCGTTGCTTGTGTGCTCATATATGGTGCAATATCTGCCCAGAACAAATGCAGGTACAGCTTAAAATCTGTGATGGATAATAGAAGACTGTAAGATTTATTTTTAACATATTTATATGTAATTATAAAACTAACAAATGATCATTGTAGAAAATTTGAAAAATTCTTGGATACAATAGAGATCAAATCTGGGGCAAATTTCAGAATGTAAAGTTTTCAATGAATATGAATGCTTTCACATTTTCTAGAACTTCAAATAGACTCTACTTCCTAGAGGCCTATATATGGTATTTTATTTTAATTATGTTGTTATCATGTGGAAACACACACATGATTCTGTAAAAAAATAGAAAGACATGCATATTTTTGGTATTTTAGATAGCCAAATGGAATAAAAAAGGAAAAGTCAACGAACAGAAAGCATATCAAGTAGCATATTATTGTTTACATCAGTTCTGATAACAATTACCTCTTTATGAGTTAAGTAATTAATGGGGAATCTAATGCAAGAAAAACACGTGAAGTTCAAGCCTTCTTTCCACAAAAGACAACTGTCCATTGCCATGCTTCCCTGTTATTCGACAGGGAAAGCATATTGTATGTCATTGGATCTGCCAGCAGGAGGGACTTCCCACACTGATTGCCATAAATGACTTTACAATCTGTGCTGCTGTATTATCATAATCTTAAACCAGTATATTTTTTAACAGAATCTGTACATTAGTTAATAGATGCTGTATTTTAGTTTACAGCTGCAAACCCTCAGATGTCTCTGAAAGAACAATCAGTTGGCTATTTTTCAGGACAATCACAATATGATAATGACCTAGAGGTATCATTGAAGAGTGAGGAGGTGTTGATTCTTCCTTAGGTTCCAGAGTGAAGTGGGAGGTGGAGAAGAGGCCCACGCCCAGTGAGCAAGCAGGGAATCTGAGGCCATTGACAAAAAACAAGGTTTGAGTTAAGGTGAAGAGGCCTGAGAAAATGATCAACTGTTATATATCATTAAGAAGCATATTCATGATGTGGTTTGTCTTGTAATCTGATGAAAGTAATGGCTTTTCTAGCGGAAATAACCATGAAGTTAAGGAAAACAATCCATTCAGAGTTGTGGGACCATTTCAGGGAAAAGGTCAATTGATTTTGGTAATCCTTGACTACAAATACCTTGAAGATTCCTTTCAAGCTCTGTTGTAGAAAGCACAACTCAATTACAATGTGAAAGGCATACTAACCATCATAACCTATTATTAATTTAGTCATTCAGCAAATATTCATTGATTACTTTCTCTTGCCAAGTACTGTTCTAGGCACTGGAGATTCATTAATGAAAACCAAAATGAACAAAACAAAAGAAGACAAATATCCTGGCCTTCATGGAGAGTATATTCCATTGATTCTGACAATAGAATATTGTTGAAAGGGGTCTCATATAAGTTACTTGCACACCAGTGCAGAAAGATAGGGTTTTTACGTTATGTATATATTCCTCATCCCTACTCATGTTCACACCTACCATTTCTCCCTTAGGGAAGGGAGAACCACAGAAAACAAAAATTTCAAATCTCAGCTACTCATTTTCAAAATATTTCTTTTCCAAGTTCCAATGAAAGCAATAGTTTACTGTTAATATTTATGAGCCTCAAAAAGCTAGATTTTTAAAAACTAGCCACAATTTATTTCATAAGCAGTAGCTTTGTTAAGAACATATGGTAATGGAAGAGCTGGTTTTCCTTCCCTAAAACTTTACTGTGTTAATTTACAAGAAGAAGCAGAGAAGAATCCAAGTTAATGAAACCCAGGTGATTTTTTTCTGATGGGAAACTCTAACAGTTTAAAATAGTCTAGATAATCCCAGGAATACCCGAGACCGAAAGGGCCCCTGCTTCATTTCCAATCTGGTACCCTGAAGATGGGGCAAATTTTCTCGGAGGTCTTGAGAGGTTTTGTTTTGCTTTCTTTTGTTTTTGTTTTTAATCAACTTCATTGCGGTATTATTTACATATAATAAAACACATATCTTTTTAGTGAACAATCAGTGAGTTTTAACCGATATCTATCAATAGAAAGACTGAAAGCAATATGAAAAGGTCTGTGGAAATTTTGCTACCCAGAGTGTGTGTTGAAAAACTTCTATATTGAGGAAATGTCTGGATTTGCCCACAGTAACCCTTTCTCGGAGTCCTTGAATAAAGGCCATAGAAACTGGCCCATAATATCTTGACTGGCATGTAGAATTAATAGCAATTGCCCTTAAAGAACTTACCTGCTGAAAATGAATATATTTAATTGTTCCTATATTAGCAGCTACACCGATATACACAGTTTATTTTGTTTTATATCATGATCATTGCCTGCTGTTTACCACTGTATACCTTGCTAATGGTGTGGTTTCTATGGCTTGTTAATTTCATGGCCAAATAATATTGTAATTTATCTCACACTTCAGTGTGGAAGACTGAGACTCTATAAATTCTTGTGCATTTTTCCCCCTTTAGAATGCATTAAACTGAGATCAGGCAAAGTAATAAATTTATTTCAAATGCACTTGATACCTAAACATCAATTAGGACTGACAGGGAATATTTCTTCTCTCAGCAACAGTAACTCTTTTCAAAGACTGAGCCACGGAATGTGCAGTTACTGAGCAGGGGGCTCAGTTCAGTGGGGTTTCTTCTTGGAAAAATGAAGGAAAACTGGGAATGGATATGTGAGGAAAGTTCAAATACTGACTAATTAGTTATACCTTGGCTAATGTAATTTTTCAGAAACCTTTTGTATTTTTCAACTCTTTCCCCCTTCCCCCCATTACTCTCATGAGAATGGATTATTAGTTTCTCAAACCGTAAGTCATCTTTCATCTTTGTAAATCTAACTGCAAAAACAGACTTTACTTATCTGATAGAACTTACTACCTTTTAGAGGAACTGTGCCTTAAATTCCCTCCAAAATTAAAATGAGCAAAAAAGCAATACTTTCAGGGAACCACTGCATTTTAGAGTTTTAGAAAAACAACTTTAGAATGAGTAGTATAGCATTCTACAGCTAAAACAGCTGAGGCCTGGAGTAGGAAGGTTACCATCTTGGTCAGGGAGGGGGGTTGAAGATAAGGTTTCAAGCCGAGAGGCAGTCTGTGGGGACTCAATCTGAGCAATGCAGAAACGGTAACACAGGCTGGGAAGGCTGGCGTCTGGCTCCAAATCTGGGATTCAGACAGACAGTGCCCCAGTGGGGCCCTGGCTTCTGCAGTGAGCGGCAAAGGCTACCCCGTCTTCAGAAAGTGCCAAAGACCTCAAGGGCATGAGCAATAAATGCCAGTCACCCTGAGAAATTGGGCCAATCTGACTAACTCTGAATTTAGGTTTATCTCAGATACTTCTTGAGAAAGAGTGGACGGGGTATACAGGTGCAGATTCTTTAAATCGTGCCCTTTGCTCAGTGGCGGTGTTGCATAAACCCTCCAAGTGATTTCAAGACTTTCATTTCACTCTAACGAATAACTAAGACCAAAAGTATGAATATATGTTAGAGGATGAAGATGGGAAGAGTGGAACAATCTAGAATACGGAAAATGAGAATACCTATTAACAATGGAGAGAATTTTAGTAGGAAATAGTGCCTGACACCATGCCCTACTCTCTGTGTGTTTAGAAATTGGTTCCTAATTTTATTTTAACAACAGATCTCAGTATATTTTACCACAGCATGATTTATTTCATGGACATAGTGTGGCGTTTGTGTGAGAGTAAGCAAGTAGTAAAGTTTGTCTTGCAATCAGCTGTGAACTCTTTTTTTTTTGCAACAATCTGGGGCAGAAGAAAAGGGAAAGAAAGAAGGAAACTAGGGAGAAAGATGGTAGATGCTAGAAACTCTCTCTTGTATTTGTGGAATGTCTTTTTAAAATTAAATACAGAAATTCAGAACTTTAGATTGGTTTTGATTATGATTTGTTTCTGTTGTTTTTGCACCAGTTCCCCTATCAGCAGTAATCCTCTTGAGTTTTAATAAGCATGCCTGCCTTGTTTTCATCTGCATTATTAATACAAACGTTGAAATGGCCCCAAATGATCAAGGGAACATGAAGTACACTAATGGTTACTTTTCTTAATTTTAGAAAAAAGTTGCTGAAAGTGGTGGTTAAAATATACCTTCTTAAATGTGTAGTCCTTTAATTAAAAAATTCCCCTAGTGTAAGATACCTCATTGTCTAATGCCAGATAAATAAATAATTCCTACATGTTGGTGAATATACACTAGTCTATACATATTTTCTGCAGATCTGATTTTGCTGAGGGTAATGGTCCAGTTTGCTGACCATGTCCTGTTTCCAATAAAGCTGTAGTTTCTATTGTGTTTCATTTGGTCTACTGGATGATATATCAAAGGTGAATTTTTAAGATCTACTTCCTTTGCAATCGTTTTGAATGCAAGATCCAAGCTGGTCAGATCACATGATTATTTTCACTTCTGATATAACAACCTCAAAGCCTTTGACAAGAAACTATTTTAAAATAAGTTTAACACATGTGTACTCTACATACAACAACAGTTATTAGAGACACAGTTTTTCATTGCACTAGGCATTTCTCTCTTTTTTGTTCTTGGCCTCCAAAAAAAAAAAAAAAAGATTTCTTTTTGTTTTCTGGTTAGTTTTCTAGAAGCTTATGACCATAATAATTAATGTTAAATTTTGTCTTATATCTTAGAATATGATCTGCATTGGTGATGGATACTGTGCTATGCATAAAGGCTGTGATACCAAATAGTTCCTGACTTCAAAGAACATGTGACATACAGGAGAACACAGACACGTATGTAGCGATCATGGCAACTGCATTTGTTTACTCAGTGAAATATGAGTGGTATAGATGAAGTGGTATGCAAGCCTCCAACAGCTAAATCAGCTTCGAAAGTAGATGTGCAGTTTTTAAAGATTATTTTTTATTAGATAACTACCAACATTTTTCCACCTACATGTAGAAAATAACATAGTGTAATAGAGGTATGGGTTTTACTTTAGGCAATTGAGCATTTTGACATTCTGAGCAGTCTCATAATGATATTAAATCCTGAAGGAGGTTTCTCTTCATGATCTCTTGAAATGATCCTGTTCATCCACAATATTTCCCGTAATCACAAAGGTGGCGCCATGGGCAGGAAACTCCAATATTATTAAAGTTTCATAAAGCAATGAAAATTTTAAGAATATAATGTTCCCAAACTGATAAAGGTCTTGAGAAATAATTTCAAGCAAAGCATAAATTATTTTCTGCCTGCCAAAGGGCAAAAATACTTAGGTGAAGTTAATGAATTGTGGTGTTTTAGAGTGGAGAGTGTCTGTAAAAATCACCAGATCTGTACTGTCAAATGAGATGGACACTAGCCACGCGGGTTTATTTATATTTAAATTACTTTTAAAAATTAAATATATAGTTATTTTTACTAGTCAAAGTGTTTGTTAGCTACGTGTGGGTAATGGATACTGCATCAGACACTGCAGATATACAACATATCCATTATCACAGAAAATCATGCCGAGCAGTTCTAAACATGGAACTAGATGGTCCAAGAAAAGGCAACCAAGGTCCGAGGACAGAACAGAGCTTCCCTGCGGTCACACAGTAAGAAATACAGAAAGGCACAAAGGAAATAACAGAGGCATTAAAGAAACCCAGTAGCTTCTGGATGTGCCTAAGTAGAATTTACGAATACACGCTCAGTTATTAACAGGGTTGAAGCTCCTGATTGTTGGCAACACCTACCTGCCTGAATTTGGACATTTAAAATTTTATGCAATGAATTTAATGCCTGAAAATGTTTCAACAAATGGCTGCCAGCTCCGTATTTTTAGCCACTGCTGTGCTTCCAATTATGTTTATCACTTTTGTATATGGTGGAGGGGGACTGCTCTGAAAAGTGATGGTTTATCTGACCCCAGAGAAATCAAGAAATCTTGTGGGGGTGATGGCTGTATTTGGAAAGGTTGATTTTTAAATGCAGCATGCAGACTGGTCTGGTTTTAAAAGAGATTCCTGCCATCACACAATCAAAATGTGAAATCTTTTCTCACCTTGCAAAAGTCAAAGACAGTCTCTGCATTTTTATTATTTCCTTGAAATCCAAATATTATTTTTCCATTCTCTAACTTGTTTTCATCACAGTGTGCTCAACTATTGCCAAGGAAGGAAAGGTTAGATTTATCAATCAAAGTTTGCTATAGGCCCTCTAAATAATTAAACCCTCAGGAGAAACAATTCCCATGTATTCTCTTCCTGTTGTTTCAATATCTTCATAAAAAGTCATTTCAATATGTTTGGTCCTGTAGCAGAGGTTCTGGGAAGTGCTTATCTTCCGCATAGGCCCAGAAAGTCTGAGAGTCAGTGGAAAAAGATGAACAGGGAGAAGAGAGAAGGAGAATGGAGACATAGGGACAGGATTCTAAAACCTCCTTGAGTTGGGGGTGTGGATGCACGAATACTATGATTAAACTAGGAAAAAAATTAAGCAATCAAGAGAGAGAAATAACAGATGTCACATGATCACCCTTCCTTCTGGAAATAAAAATTGCCCTTATTAATTCCCTGTCCTTCTCCTGTCCCAGAGAATGGGGCAGGGGCAGTCACAGGGATTATTGACAGTAATGGAAAATGCAGCTTGAGGTGACTAGCCTGGAACAAAGACCAAGAAACTGAAGCCAGTAGACAGAAGGCAGACTTTGCACCCAAGTCAAGGTTCTGGGAATTCCAAGTACAAGTCAAAGAGGGTTCATTTGACCCGCTTCAGGTCCTAATGACAGTGGGGGAAAAGGCTGGACAGAGAGGCAAATGGAGTCATTGAAAGTAAAATATTCATGATGGGATTTAACTCCTGAAAGGCCACCCAGTAGCTTCAATCTGTGAAAGAATTTTTCCTATCTTGCTCTTATTTTTGTGGAGGATATGGTGCAAAAGTAGCAGTAATAACATTAACATGTTACACAGTAAATGACAGTCAATTGTATAATAATCAAGTACTCAAAAATTACCTCTCTCCCTACCTATGCCACCAGTTCCCAAGTGTTCAATAAGAGCAGGGTCACGGATGAGGCATGGGGAGGTGTCCTGTCACGGTTAACTATAAATACTGGATGCATGAAATTGTAAATAAAAAGGGTTTTCTGAGTATATTTGAAATATTTGTTCCTTAAATAACTTCTAGAATAATGCTCAAAAATTTAACATAGCAGCAGTTCCTGATAAGTAAGAAACTCAGTAAAATTTATCTCATAATATGTTTATGATTCTGTTATAGGATTCTCAGATTCACAAAGTAATTATTTTTATCAGGACTTCACAGATCTTATTTTTCCTATGGGATCAGTGAATGTACATTTTTTTTTCCCATCTAACACCAAGGCATGTGGCATGAAACTGGAATAATTCCTCAAAACCCAGTGCATTTGACATATATCTATAGCAGGCAGTACTAAACTTCTCTCTAGTTCTAGGGCAAAATTTTTCATATTTGCCAATCTAATTTGACTAATATGTTTTTTTACAGTGCGTTAGTATAAATTAAATGGTAAATTCAGTCAGACAGTATTTCTATACATCAAGAAGAAAAGTCAGTCAACACACTGTCTAACGGAAATGAATGAAGAAAACAATTCAAGGCAAACAATGGCCCCAGTAGACTTGGTGCAGTAGTGGTGTCAACGTGCAGAATTAATATTTCCCCACCCTCAACTGGAGAACACTCTGCAGGCCAATTCAGTCATTCACATAATCCTGAATTTTAATATTCTGGTTTCATTTACTCTGTTAATGGTGGCTGCCCTTCCTTCTCCTTCATCTGTCAATCAATGGAGAATGTCAGAGCAGGAGAATAGTAATACTGGCATATTGTAATGTACTTCCCTGAGTTCTATAGCTTCAAAATTCTTAGACAAACTCAATGATGATGTTAGAGAGTCTGGTGCGGAAAGATTATGTGAATCCAATCACAGACCATTGGCAGTCCCTTCCAGCACTAAAATCCCTTAGTTTTGCCTCTAATATATCACAAAATATTCAAGAGGGAAATTTTCGGTGGTCAGCAGATATATGGCTCCAAAGCAGGCACCCTGGGAAGAAACATTGTCATCTGCGATTGGCTTTGAAGTTGATTTGTCTTTTACTTGTAACCAGGGATTTAGTGTGAATTCTGCTCTGCTAAAAGTTGGAGACTCTGTTGGGGGAGTTTGCCCTATTACTTTGATTTCTTTTATACTTCAACGTCTAAAGCAAGATTGTTTTTGAAATTAGTTTAAGGGTGATTTGAATACTGTAAGGCTTGTTGGTATTTTTGAGTTGCCAGCTTTCTAGAACACTTTTGTGTGCTCGAAGTGCTTAATGGCAGTATATAGACAGCACATGGAAAACAAACGAAATAGACCGCCTTTTTTTTTTTTTCCTTTAAAGAACTCTGCTTGTCTTTGTAAGGAGCAGGACACACTCCTCATGAAATAATGTGTCAGGAAGGAGAGGAAGGTGGTTTCCTTAGTTTAAGTTTATGATACCAAAGAGGACTCTTAAGAATATAGCTTTATGAAGAGGACCTGCATAAAACAGAAGTATCTTTAGGAAGGATAAAACTAAGGCTTGGCTAGTATGTATTTTCTTATAGGCTCTTATTTTTGTGGTGATAGAAAGAGGAAATGGCAGAGAAGTAGCAATAATAATACTGACATGCTATATCCAGCTATTTTGTGGGGCGCAAGGATAACATGCGGGACAATAAAAGCACTTCACAAAGAGAGCCAACTCTCAGTCATTCAGCACAGTTCAATCAGTTCGTGGAGTATCCTTGTTCTTCCCACTTCCTTCTTTTTCTTGCCTTTTGACCATTTCATGTTTCTCAGCATTATCTGACTGATGGCAAGGTGAAACGAGTGGGTTAACTGTCAAGTCAATCCACCTTTCCATTTTGTAGTGCCTCTCACCGTGTGAGTGTAGATAGCGTTAGAATAGTGGAAAATAAGAGTCTCTTGGATCCGTAATAGGCTCTCAATATTTGGACAGTTTTGTGCTCATTTGGGAAGCTAAATAACTGTATCAAGAATTAGAAGTGTGTAAACTTCTAATTCAGTGATTAATTAAAAGCTCGTTCAGATAATATACTTGGGAAAAAAGAAACATGTTTTTTTCTCAACATAACAGTAATGAACATTGGAAAAAATCTATTGGCTTAGATAGATAGATAGATAGATACAGATATGGACATGGATATAGATATAGGTATAGTACAGGTATTTTGGATTTTACGGATTTGTTAACCCTGTACCTGCTTTCTGTCAGCTCTATTCCTTTTTCCTTTTCTTGCTCTGCTGGCCCCAAAGCTACACATCCAGGGGTCCACTGGAAACTGGCTGACGGTAGGTGAAATGAGGGTGCCTGGTGTGAGACTGGGGAACGAGAGGAAGAGAGAAGCAGAATATGTTTTCGTCACCCTCTCTGTCCTGGTGACATCTCTGGCGTAGTGCCATCAACTTTGGGGCTCCAGACTCTGAAAAGCCTGTTAGTCAGGTGGTCATGGACGCAGGGATTTCCTGTTATCACCCGCCCCCTTTGGCCTTCCAGCCTGAGGGGGTAGTAGTTTCCTGTTGTGGATAATCTCTGGATTGTCTTATCATCTCTTGTTCTGTCTCAGCTCTCCCATCACTTGTGTAACCAATTCAATGCATTAAATTCTCTTAGTTTTGAATGTAAAATGGCTTTGTTTTCCTGATTAGACCCTGGGACACAATAGATAGGACAGTTTTTCTCATGACTCACTCACTAATCAGTGGGTACCAACAAATTTGCAATAACTTCAGTATCTTGATTTTATTAGTTTATTAACTGCATTGACTAACTGTAATATTTTGGCTGTTTTCAGAGTATCTCTGAGGTAGCCTGACTTGAGGGATTTTGAGAGGTATCATATGCTTCCTCCCACCAATGTCCAAAGTTCTCCTCTTAATGTCACATCTAAAATCATCTTTTAACCTCATCACATCTGAAAGATGGAGGGGGGATTATAACTGTAAAACATAGGTTCTGGAATCAGCTAGGGACATTCTAAGCATCTGTCACACCTCTGTTTGTTCAATGACAATATAAATATTTTAAATCTTTGATCTATATGAAACCTAGCAACAAATATAACTTATAATCAACATTCCTTCAAGATATGCTACATTTGACTTTTTTAAAAGGCATTTTTCCAATGTTATAACAAGTATGAATTATTTTCCATAATTCGAGGTGTTCAAGTAATGTCAGAGATTTCAAGTGTTTTTTGTTCTATAAAGTTTAT
This sequence comes from Micronycteris hirsuta, assembly GCA_004026765.1. NCBI lineage: Eukaryota > Metazoa > Chordata > Mammalia > Chiroptera > Phyllostomidae > Micronycteris > Micronycteris hirsuta. Next base: position 27,125 of record PVJI01007337.1, on the reverse strand, counting down.
TTTGGCTCCAGATAGAAGCCACCAAGTTTGGCAAATGTACAGTATTGTTCAATAGTGGAAAACCTTTTCCTTAGTTTGCAGTAGAATTCTGAGGCTTCTACTGCACCAGTTAAATGGAGAAACACTTGGTCCTGAATTGCAAAGGTCACCCCTACCAATACTCTTTGATCAGACTGAAATGATTCCTTCAAAGGTGGCAGTGATTCCAAAGTCTCATGATTTAGAATATACTCCCATAAGCATGGCACATTCAGAAATTCTGTTGCACCATGGGTACTATGTTCAAATTGCAACCACTTTCTTCTCCTTACTCAATGATGTTACACTAACTAAGGATCCCATCGTCCTCACTGGACTCTGACACCCACTGATGTGTCAGTAAATGTTTAGCAACCAGCTCACTGTAAAAATGCTGATTCCTGCAGAGTGAATGCTCCCACCATAGCCAATTTGAAGTTACCAACATGCTGTCACTCAAGGCAGAGCTGGGAAAAGATGTGCAATAGCACATTTTTATATGATATTTCCACCATACAATTTGAATACAAGTAAATTACCTCAAGAGCACAAATAATCATAAAATGTAGTAAAATAATTAGAAGTGATAAGTTTTGAGTATTCATTAACTTTGTTTTTCTCTTCTTTATTTCAAAGTCAATTAATATAATTTTAATTTTAATAAGAGCTGTATTTAACAACACAAAATTCCTGAAAAATTAATGGGCTCTTTCAGGAGAGTATGAGACAGTTGCCATACACTGTCATTTGCCCTGCTGCTCTTGGATCCTCTGAGTGGCCTTGACTTCTGAAGACAAAAAACTATTTAGGGATTGTCATCCTTGTGTACCATGGTTCAGGGCTTATATTCTTTCAAAGAAATACAAAAGTGGACTGAGGGTGGATTTGCAGCACTGGTCTGGAGTCAAGGTGCCCAAATCACCTATCTGTGGGCTCTCAGTCTGGTAGGCTGTCCTGGAGCACTGCCATCGTGCCTTGTGGTCAGAAGGGCAAGCTCCATGCTGGTGAGAAATGCCACCATGACATGGCTGAGACCCAAGGTCTCAAGAGTGCTCAGGCCCCTACAGTAGAGGAAGAAGAAGCCACTATCTCATCCTCTTCGGCTTTGAGAGATGCTCCCTCTGCACTTTCCTGGTAATTCTGAGCCTCCCTGCTGACTCCATACAAAAGACCTGATGGAAATGCCCAAAGCCACTTTCAGAAAAGTAAATTCCTTAGGGCACAACTGCCATTTAGAGCTCTGGCCGAGCTCTTCTAACGAGGAAGGGGAGTTGGTACAGTTTCTGCTGTATAAGCATAAAATTAAGGAACCCACTAAAAAGGCAGACACGCTGAAGACAGTCCACAGAAGGTACAGGGAGCACTTCCCTGAGATCAGCCCAGTGGTCACTCACACACCCCTGTCTGCAACCTAGACAACAGCGGAGATGGGAGTCAGCCACAGCTGGTGATTTCCGACTAAAGGGAATCTGATGCCTCTCCAGGGTATGTGTGATCTTTTTGAATGGCAACTGTGTCTCTGAGGAGGAGGAGATCTGAAAATTCCTGAATATTTTGGGTATTTATGATGGAAAGATGCACCTCATCTTTGAGGATTCTCAGGAAGCTTATCATCCAAGATTTGATGCAGGAAAATTACATGGGGTACCAGCAGTGGTCTTACATGCCACAAGTTACTGGGGGTCCAAGGCCCCAGCCTGAAACCACCAAGATGCAAGTCCTGCAGTTTTTGCTCAAGACCAGTGACACTGTCTCCCCTGCTTTCCCACCCCATCATGAAGAGACTGTGAGAGTTAAGGAGGAGAGAGCCAGAGCTTGCACCTGGCACCCAGATCCTGCACTACTTCCAAGGTCAGAGGGCACGCTGGGGCCACATTCAGCTGCTACTCTCACCCTGATTGAGGTCAAGGTAGAATCTTCACTCTGGTCGGAAAAGCCTATTAAATAGTATTCCTAAAATGCAAAATATCATGTTGGCCTTTTTTTTTTTTTAGATAGAAAGTTTACAGAGAACATTTTGATGGTTGCCAGATGGGAGAGGGGTTTGGGGAATGGGTGAAAAAGGTGAAGGGATTAAGAAGTACAAATTGGTAGTTACAAAGTAGTCACAGGGATGTGAAATCCAGCATAGGGAATATAATCAGTAATATCATAATGACTATGTAGGTATGGTGTCAGATAGGTACTAAATTTGTTAGTATGATTGCTTAGTAGGTTATATAATGTTTAATTGCTGTGTTGTACATCTGAAACAAATATAATGTATGCCAATTGTAATTGAAAAATATAAAATTATTTAAAGTAAAAAAAAGAAAGTTTATTTATATTCAGAATGTAAATTTATGAATGACAGGGAACACATATTTATTGCTGTTTATCAGATTTGGAGTAAAAGTTTTGTTTTTGAAATCCAAATTGGAAATCCTTAAATCACTTTCATTAATCAGAATTAGACAATATGGCTTTAGGAGAGGACTATCTTTTGAACTTTGAAATAACTACACTAAAATAGTTGGGAATAGAAGATGATAGATAGATAGATAGATGATAGATGATTGATAGTTTTTTGGATGATAGAGTATAAATTGGTCACAACATTTTTTTCAATTACAGTTGGCACATGATATTATATTGGTTTCAGGTGAACAACATAATGATTGGGCATTTGTGTCCTTTGCAAGGTGATCACCCTGATGGGTCTAGTGCCGTCCGACACCATGGGCAGTTACTGCAGTGTTGTTGACGGTACTTCCTATGGTGCACCAGCATCACCCTGTGCAGTTACTACAGTGTTGTTGACGGTACTTCCTATGGTGCACCAGCATCACCCTGCGCAGTTACTACAGTGTTGTTGATGGTACTTCCTATGGTGCACCAGCATCACCATGCGCAGTTACTGCAGTATTGTGGACGGTACTTCCTATGGTGCACCAGCATCACCATGTGCAGTTACTGCAGTATTGTTGATGGTACTTCCTATGGTGCACCAGCATTATATGTAACATCCAAGACGTGGAAGCAGACTAAGTGTCCATCCATAGACAAACGGTAAAGAAGATGTGGTACATGTCTGTAATTTGTTGCTTCTTTGTTTGCCTTACTACATTGAGACTTTCTCTTTGTAAATTTAAAAGATATAATTATATGTATATACATACTATCTGGATATTTTCAAGAGAGTTTTTCAAGAGCATTTGAAAATATAAATCATAGTGACTCGAAAAAAAAAAAACCAAAGCAAAAGTAAGACTGTTTACTGTGTCCCTTGTTAAGAGCTAAAAACGAAAAACAAACAAACAAACAAACAAAAGAGCCTGGCTGTATCCCTGTGTAGAAGGGAGATGGAAAGGGAACATTGTAGGGAGGCTTGTTTCATATATTTTTATGAGTCTAGAGCAGTGAAATACAAACTGAAAGTTAATTTAGTAATAGACTATTTTGCTACATAAAAATTTTTACTAAATCACCATACCATGAAGAAATGCCCCACTCCCCCCAACTCTTTCAGGATGTGCCAAGGGGCTCCCTTATTGCACTCCCTAGTTCATGTGGATGGCAGCTCCCATGGACACAGCTGCCCTGAGATCCTCCCCCGTGCACAGAGTCTCGGTTCCCCCCGTGCTCTGGTACCCTCCAGTTCTGCTGGCTCTCCAAGGCTTTCTCAATTTGATGGGGCTTGGGAGTCATCAAAGTGAGTCCTTTCCTCTCTATTGTGCTCTGTTAAAGATGTCCTAGAGCCCAGTTGCTTGGCTCTGAAATAACACAGATTTAATGGGACAATTGCTTTGGTTTCACATGTAGCCGATCTATCCTGTGGAACATACCAGATGCTAAGATGACTGGGTCAAGATCATGTCGTGATATGGTAAGTATTGATAAGACACTTCTCTCCAGTGACACAGATTGTATTGCTTGACTTAGTCTACATTTAGGCTATGTCTTTCTTAGCAGCACCGTCTGTCACCTTGAACATCTGCTTTTACCATCTATTTCAGAATGTTCAGTTGTCATCCATGTTTATGAATGCCTTAATCACAATTGTAGAATTTTTTTAACTTCTTCTTCTAATAAATTTATCTGCCTCTACTTAAAAAACATGTGACACTACAGGATATTCTAGAAGAGCAGGGCACTGTACATAATAAACTTGCCTGCCTGTGATGGTTAATTTTACGTATCAACTTAACTGAGCCACAGGGGGCTCAGGCATTCGGTCAAACATTATTCCGGGTTATGTAGTCTGAATGTTTGTGTCCACCGCAATTTGTATGTTGAAATTCTGACTCCCCAGAGTATTAGTGGGTGGTGGGTCTTGGGAAGTGCTTAGGTCCTGAGTGTGGAACAATCTTTAATGAGATTAGTGTTCTTAAAAAAGGGGACCCCACAGAGATCCCTTGCCCCTTCTTCCATGTAGGGGTACAATGAGAAGTCTACAGTCCTTATCTGACTGTGTTACACACTCATCTTGGACTTTCAGTCTCCAGAACCGTTAGAAATAAATTTCTATTGTTTGTAAGAAACCCAGTCTGTGATATTTTCTTATGGCAGCCCAAATGGACTAAAAGACAGGTTTTGTTTTAAGGGTATTTTTTGATGACATTAACATCTAAAGTTTTTTTAACTAAATTTACTGGGGTAACATTGGCTAATAACATTCTGTAAATTTCAGATGTACAACTTTATAATATGACATTTGTACCTCACACTGTGTGCTCGCCACCCGAGTCTAGTCTCCCTCTGACACCGTATAATTGACCCTCTTCAATCCCATCTCTTATCCCAGTTTCTTTTTGGCAACCACCATTCTGTGTCTGTATCTGAGTTTGTTTGTTCATTTGTTGCTTTTTTGGTATTCCACATGTGAATAAAGCCATATGGTTTATATCCTTTTCTGTCCGACATATTTCACATAGCATGATACTCTCTAGATCCAGGTATTGGTGCAAGTGGCAATATTTCGTCTCTTTACATGGCTGAGTAGTATTCCATTGTATGTATGTGCCCCAAATTCTTTTTACAATCATTCATCAAAGGACACTTAGGTTGTTTCCATGTCTTGGCTATTGCAAATAATGCTGCAGTGCAATTAAGAGTACATATGTTTTTATGAATAAGTATTTTAAAAAATTTGGGGTGCATACCCAAAAGAGGAATTGCTGGGTCATATGGTAACTCTATTCTTAATTTTTTGACAATCCTTCATACTGTTTTCCAAAGTGGCTTAAGTTTTAAATCTGTGGCCTGAGTAAATTAGATTGCCCTCCATAATGTGGGTGGGCCTCATCTAGTAAGTTGAAGACCTGACCAGAACAGGAAGACTGGGTAAACAGGAATTCTCCTGCCTGATGGCCTTCTAACTGGGACATTGACTTTTTCCTTGCTTTTGGAATTGAACTGAAACATTGGCTTTTCCTGGATCTCCAGCCTGCTGACTTTTAGACTGGAACATCATTGGCTCTCCTGGTTCTCAGGCCTTTGGAATTAGACTAGGACTAAACTCTCAGCTCTCCTGCGTCTCCAGTTTGATGGCTCACCCAGCAGATCTTGAGACTTGCCCTCTCCATAGTTGTGTGAGAAATTCCTTATAATCTTTCTCTCTCTCTCTCTCTCTCTCTCTCTCTCTATATATATATATATATATATATATATATATATATACACACACACACACATAATGTAGTCTCTCTCTACATATATATACAGATATATGTGTGTATGCACATACCTATATGCACACATATATGAATGATTTGCATATATTATATACACATATGACATGTATAATATAATACATATACACTATCTCTCTCTCTATATATGTATATATGATTTGTAAACTATACACATATATATCTTGTTGGTTCTTTCTCTAAAACACTGCCTGATATACTTAATCTCAACTCCAGCAACCTTAGTACCCCACTACAGCAATGCTATTTATAATAGCTTTTATATAAGCCTAATTTATTTATTGAGTAAATCCTTGAAATAGAAGGAAGGATTTCTTTATATTTACAGCAATACATGTTTTCACCATAGTCATAGATCTCAACGATTATTTGAATGAGACGATTTAATAAAATACTATGTCCTGGAAGTGAAGGAGAATATTTTAAGCCAGATCCTAGCTGTATAATCATTAACCTTCACATTTAATTCATCATAGTTTACATGTTTGGCAAGATAAATTACTCTAAGGGAGCTAAGTAGTGGTTTATATATGCTATACAAAATTACAGAGACAGGAAATCAGTTGAGAGTCCTTTAAGATACTTTTTTAAAGATACTGTTTAATTTCTAAAATATTTTATAAGATTTAGTTTACTTTGAGGTAGGATTATCCTTTGTAAATAAAAAATCAAAGTTCTGAAGGAAAAGGCACCAAATCAAAAGCCTCCGCAAAGCTAACCTCGGCTCCAGCAGTGATTAGCTGTTTGACTAGTTCACATCCGTGGATCCCACTGTCCTTTTGCACGAGTTGTGGTGATAACCTGATCATCTCTATGCTTCTCGCATTATGTCTCCCATAAGCAACAGTGTGAGAAAGATAAGCAGAGGTTTTCTTGGTATTTTTCATCCATCTAAACTCATCTTTACTGACTTGTGTTTTCCTCCACCTACTTCACATTTCCAGAAACCACAGAATGACCTTCTCCTCCCAAACAGCTCCACTGGGGAGAAAAAAAAAATATCTGATACTTATTTGTCATAAGTGTAAATAATTTAAAATGGCCTCAAATGTTACTGACTCTCTGGGTTCATATTTGTTTGTTTTACATTTTAAAAGGAGTGACATTTTAAACTAAATAAGTGAAACTTAAAAGTGGTATTTCAGATGAAAAAGTATAGTTTGAGGCATTAGTAGTTTTCTTGACCATTTAAAAACTTTCAGGGCGATCGCCTACTTGGCTTAACTATGATATTGAGACAGCGTCTCCAGTGCCAGGACTGGCCGAGAAGCAGAGGAGGCGCCGTCACACACACTTTATTACTCACCTGCTGTGTGGTAGGCATAATGCTAGCTGATAGGTGTGCAGTGGTTAATGGAGATGATACATGAGCCTCTGAACCTTTATACTTAATTGTGACCATGAAGTCTGCAGACTTGTCAGAGAAATACTGAATCCCCAGGCCCTACGTTATGTAATAGCCATCTATTCTCACTTGATGAGTAGACCTCAAGCCACTGTTTAAGGCTGGATGGAAAAGATAGGAACAATTCCTCTCCTCTTCTACCTTAAAACATCTCCTCTTATTATTAAGTGTCCATCTTGCTTTTTGTTTTAAGGAAGAAAGGGGACTTAAAAACATTTCATTGAGACAGAGAAAAATAAAAAAATACTGTCAGTATATTTTAATAACTAATACCTGAAATTGTACAAATAGCTATGATACCAAATTTAATTGAAAATAGTACAACAAAAATTAATCATTTTCCTATCAGCTACTGATATTTATTTGGCTCAAATACCCAGAGCCAAGTATTGGATCTTAATAAATGTTCAAATTTATAATCAAATGTAAATACATAGACTAGAGAAAATTCTTATATGGGGACTTATGTAGCTTCCTAAATTAATTCACCAAAACTGAAATACTGTTCCTTATGACATTGGAAATGTAAGCTTTATTTTTTAATAGAAAATCTGTGTCTCATTGTAAAAATAGAACATTTCATTCCTGGCCTATATACACTTTCAGAAGCAGTAGTTTTTGCAGTGCTGAATACTTAGCATAAAGACATTGAATCTTGAAAATTCATTTCAGGCATGAGAGGCATGTGTATATATATATGACTATTCAAATAAAAGAACCACTTCCTGGAGCAGAAAGGCTATATGATGAAAACTCTCCAAAGTTATCTATTTTTCCCTTATATTTTGCAATCTTAAGTCTGCAAGTACAAAAAGATTAAAAAATGAGGAAAAATACAATTTATGCTGATTATTGATATAATTACAGTTCTTGGTACAAGTTGGGTCAACTAACAGGGAGCAGAGGAATGAATTTAAACAGTGAAGTAGTTCACCAGATCTATTCAATGTTTTTTAAAACTTGATCATCAGGGTCTCCTAGACACAAACATCATCTCAGTTTTACTTTATGACATTCCCCCTACTTTAATGGGAAGTGTGTATCAGAATGGCAATTTTGAACCCCAAATGTTGGTTCCAATTTTGTAATTTGGGATAGGTCACATATCTAATGTAATCCTTCTATTATAAAAATAAAGCTTTTATTTCCAAAGTCTTTAAAACAATTTTAACAATGAGTTTTCATAAATTAAATTTATGAAGGTTAAAAAAATCCTACATAAGAATTTTCTCTAGTCTAGAGTGTTTGCATTTGATTGTAAATTTAGAAGGTAGATCATGACCCCAATTATTAGCACTGGGTACTTTCTACTGGACCAAGATGTCTCTCACCTTGAAGATCAAAAATGTAGAGTGTATTCAATTCAGATTGATATGAGCTGACACCTAGCTGTTGAAGCTTAGACATAACTAATGTTTGTTCATGAATGTATGCTATCTCACAGAAGTGGTGAGCAAATCCCTTGTATTCAGAATGAGTTTAAAGTCAACTGCTCAGAAGAATGTTCTAGAGCAGCGTCCCCCAACCTTTTTGGCATCAGGGATTGGATATGTGGAATAGAGTTTTTCCATGGATCTGGGAGTAGCGATAATTACATTCAAGCTCACCTCCTACTAAGCAGCCCTGTCCCTAACAGGCCCACACCTGTACTGTCTGCAGCCTGGAGGTTAGGGACCCCTGTTCCAGAGGGTTACATGTGTTTACAGATCAAATGATCTCTGTGTTTCTATGAGTTTTGATGTGAAACGCTCAACTGACAGAGTCTCAAAACTTGATTTGTGGTTTGTGGAGGAGAAATAAAGGGCAATGTGGCAGACACAGCTACTGGATGAATAATATTCCTACTTTCCATTGTCTCTTTGCACATAGATGGGGCCCCTTGGCTGCCGCCTCTGAATGAATGTGCTTGGGAATGATGCATATCTCTTCAGAACAAAGAAGTTAAGAAATAGATGTAGCTTCTCTATTTTTTTTTTTTTTTTTTCAAAATGCAGAAATAATGGCAAGGAACCCAAAGACCTAGGCAAGGACATCCTTTAAGGCCTTAAAACAGTAAGTACCAACTGGACTTCACATGAGTCAGAAATAATGTCAGAAATAATGTCTACTGTGTGAATCCACTGCACAGTGGAGGGTTGGTGGCCATATTGAAATATTACTTAACCTTCCTAATAGAGAATTTGACATTTTTGTTGATAAAGCACTAGCTCAAGAGATTTAAGGGCTGTTAAAGAGCAATGCTGTAAATGTTTTCTGTGGTCTCTCAATTTCCAGTGTTTGCATTTGTGCTTTAAAAAAAGACTATGAGGTAGTTGAAGGGGGCAAATGCATAAGAATTGTGCTGGAGAAACCGAGGCTTAAGAAACGTCCCTTAGAATACGCCGATGATAAGTGTCGCAGAGGAGTGAAGACTTCCCACTCAGGCATCTGAATATAATGCCTGTGCTTTTCTAATGTTCTGCTTGATAAAGCCTGCCGTTGGTAGCTTCAATATATCCATGAAGGTTGCAAATGCAATCATAAGGCCCCACTGTATTTTTCTTTTAAAAGTTTTATTTAAGTGTATTGTACATACAGGAAAGTACATATATCATAAATGTTTAGTTTCAGAGATTTTCACAAAATAAGCACAAAAATGTAACCATTGCCCAGGTAAAGACATTCTCCCCCACAGTCCCTGTTACTAATTTGACTCCTGAATGACTATACACTAGTTTAATTTATATGCTAGTGTAATTGTATTGCATTATATACACATTTAATAATGAATGTGTATTTTATATGTAGATTATTTGACTAAATATTATACTTGAGAAATTCATATTGTTGTGTAGTTGAAGATTGTTGCTTTTCAAATGTTGTTTTCTGCACACAAAACAAAACCAAAGGGTGCAGAGATAAGACCTAAGAGAGAGTGGCTCATGCTCGCCATTTTCATCTTTATCCCAAATCCTCACATTTCTGTAGACCTGTTCTTGTAGGAAAAGAGGCCATCAAAAGACATTTGACATCGATGCTCTGTCTGCTTTTACATATAGAGGGATCTACTTTAGTATCTTTATTACTTAGACATTCTATATAGGTCTACTTTTTTAATACGTCAAACAGGAAACCTTATTTTAAATTTCTTTACATTTCAAAGATGAAAATATTAATGTAGTATAGACAAAAGAACATTGGACTTTGAATTCTAGGAGAGTGTATTTTAATTTCTACCATGGGATTTTGTTTAGATAATTTTTTCAAGGCTCAGCTTTGCAATCTGTATGACAGAAGTGATATTCCTGCCTCAAAAATGTTTTAGTATGCAAATATATACATAAAAGCCCTTTGGAATCCTAAAAGCATTACACAAATATTGGTCATTATTAGGGATAAACTTGCAAAGTAAGTGGATATTAAGGCCAAATATTCATGATAGCTAAAACAAGCTTACGATTAAATCTGTCGAATTTTTCTTCATTTAATCTCTCTCTTTCTCTCTCTGTCTTTCCATTTAAGTCTATGTTTATTTACTTAGACATCAAGAGAGTGAAAGCAACACAGAGAAAAAGAGAAAGCTATCCAGGAAACATTAAGCTTGAAATTCTTGCCAAGAAGCAGACAGGCTCCCCACAGAGTGAGGTGTTAACGGTTATCGACATCCATTTCTCCCCTCTCTTGGGCCTCATAAACTGGCTAGATGTCCTCCAGTATCCACCCTGGACGTTAAAATGCTCGGGTGCTCTTTCAGCATGTGATTACACCCTCCCCAAGGAATCTGCAATTTCAAGCACCCACTCCCATTTTCCCTGCGCCAGCAGAAGTGCACTGCAATCAAAGGCCAATTTATAGGTCAATGAGTTGAAAATTGGTTGTCTTTGAGTTTCTGATTTTTAAACACATTTTGTACAAATTGATTCAGATTAAAAGGTAGGTTGGAATGGAAAAAAATGAAAGCTGCCGCCTTGCATTAATATTCACAATATTGCCCATCTATTTTTAGGTTTCGGATTAATGTAGTACTGACTTGGCTCCTGTCTCTGTCAATAAGAAAAGGATAATAAAGTGGATAAATGCAAATCAAAGAATTTGTGTGCGGCATGATGTGTGATTTTTCAAGTAAAAAAATGATGTTCATCTGGGAACAAGCTAACTTAAAGATTTTAAGAGCCAATTTCAGCTCAGCTGCTGGGGTTTGTTTGAAATCTACCACTGACTGAGGTGTGAAACTTACATTTGATACAGTAAATCTTGTCGACTGTTATTTTAAAGGACTGAAATATGCTTTTATAGCAAAATTGTCTGAAATAAAAAATACGTTTTTACAATCTCACCCTGTCATAAACTTTCATGTCAGGATTTTGCTCCACAATACATGCAGAGGATATGTTATACAGGAACAGGAAGGGTGCATGCATAATAACTGGTTTTGCTTTCCCTCGTAAGAGAGAGACAACAATGGTTCTCTACCATTCATGTAATCAAAATATTCAATATTACATGGTTGATCAGAAATGACCAATGAGCATATCTTGAGTCATAAGACCATTGCTTATTGCTACAGGGTATTTTTTAAAATTTGATATGCTGTAATGCAGCGGTCCCCAATCTTTTTGGCACCAGGGACCAGTTTGCTTGCTCTCCTGCTCACCACTTACCTCCTGCTGTGCAGCCCACTACCTAACGGGCCACGGACAGGTAGAGGCCCATGGTCTGGGGCTTGGGACACCTGCTGTAATGCCATATATACAAGAATTTCCTTTACCACATTTCCTGAAAGAACTATTAAACCTCCAGGCCAAAGTTTCACAAGTGGAGTCTCTAAAAGATTTCATTCTTATACTAATATTTCAAAATTTGGGGTTTCTAAAAAACGGTTTTAAATAAATTGTAATTAACTAAATTACCATTTTATCGTTATTATAGATGTTATTATTTCAAATTTGAAGCAGTTAAACAGATTCTACTTGTGTGAATATAATGTCTACTCATGTGGATATGTGAGACTGTAAGGCTACAGGTTTGAAATGACATCAAATCACCAACATTAACCGTTGACAAATTATGTGTCAATTAATCATTGACATAATGCATATCAATAGATAGCAATGCTGGAAAACCAATGGGCAAGCAATTTTTGTCTTAATGAACATTTCTTTTCATTGCATAGTAGTTTCTGTATTTATCGACTGGAGACATTGGCTGCACTGGAAAGGCATTTAAAAATAAAATAATTGAGCTGTAAAAAAAACTACAAGATGTTACTCACTTCTTTGAAAAGACACCAATATGATATGCTAATAAGTCCCAAAGAAGACCCCTCTGCCCTTAGACTTAGGCTTTTAGGGTTTCAGTGTACTCACACACACACATACAAACATACGTATATATAGGATGCTCATAATACGCCTTCCCTCACATTGCCACCATGAAGTGCTTTTAGGGAAATTCTGACAGGATAAGGAATGTGAAAGCACTTTAGAAGTTGGAAATCAAAAAACCTGATTCTCGTACCAAGCACTAAGTATACTTTTTATATTTATGAGTATTTTGTCTCTTCGGACAACTTTGTGTGATTATTTTTGCTTGACCTAAGGGTCTAAAAGTAGGTTATGATAATTTTTGCTTGATATGTGGGTGTCTAGGGGAAAATTTGTTGTAATTTTCCTTTACTAACACTCATATATTTCTGACATCAGATGTGTGGGATTTTCCCCACACCGACCAATTCTTCAGTGCCAGCTGGTATCTTGCAATTGAGTTTTGACAGTAACCATAATGCAAACCCTACAGGTTATAAGTTCTGTCCCACAAGACTATACCCCTACTTTAGACACCAATCACAAGCAGGAGGTGTTAGATGACCCACAACTTCTATCCAACTTCGCAACAATTTGGAGTCACCCACAATCCCATCTTCAGATTTGATAATTTGCTAGACAGTTTAGAGAACTCAGGAATAGCAGTTTACTTGTTATTGCTGATTTATATAAAAGGTATTTTAGAAGGGATACCAATGAAAGGCCAGAGGAAGAGCAACATAGGTGAGGTCTGGAAGGATCCTGAATGCAGGAGTCTTTCCCTGTGGAGTTGGGGTGCACTGCCCTCTAAGCACGTAGATGTGTTGGCCAACATGGGAGCTTTCCAAACCCTGTACCATTGGGGTTTAATGGAGGCTTCATCATACAGACGTGATTGATTATTAACTCCATTTCCAGCTCTTCTCCCCTCTCTGGGGAGTGGGAGGTGGGACTGAAAGTTCCAGGCTTCTAGTCATGGCTTGGTCTTTCTGGTGACCAGCCCACATCCAAGAGCCATTTAGGAGACAACCAAGAGTCGTCTCATTAAAACTAAATATGTTCCTATCATTCAGGGAATCCCAAAGGATTCAGGAACTCTGTGTTAGGTGCTCCTATCACTCAGTAAATTAGAAAGGTCTTAGGAGTACTATGTCAGGAACCAGGGTCAAAAACTAAATATTAAACAGTAGACTCAGTTATCACTCCTATTTACAAGGATTGCAGGAGCGCTGTGTTGGACACTGAGGGTCAAAGTCAGTGTGTCTCTTAGTGGTTTACAGTGTGTCTACGCAGCTAAACAATGGCAGACAGGGGTTTTAGTCCAGGATGGCATGATCAATTTAGGGCATGTACCCATTTATAAAAATTCTTGAGAGATACTAGCATCATTAAGATTTTTTTTTTCTAAAAAAAAAAAAGATTTTTTTTTCTTTTGAATATTGTGTTTATTTTCTTTCTTTTGAATATTGTTTTATTGTTGTTCAAGTACAGTTGTCTCCATCCCCCCCCAACCATTTCCCCCCCACCCCAGCCATCCCCACTTTCCAGTCTTGATCCTGCCCCTCTTTGGTTTGTCCATGTGTCCTTTATAGCTATTCCTGAAAACCTAACCCCTTTGTCCCCATTATCCCCTCCCACCTCCCCTCTGGTTACTGTCAGTGTTCTTAATTTCAATGTCTCTGGTTATATTTTGCTTGCTTGTTTGTTTTGTTGATTAGGTTCCACTTATTAATGAGTCCTTTTATTGAGAAGTATTGATGTTGTTATAAACTGCATTGGATTGTTAAGAAGTACTTGTGTACAATAAGGAATTTGTGATAAGAGACAAAATAGAAAAGCTCTTGTGATTTACCTGTGTTATTATTCAGGAAAGTGATAAAGTTAGTTATTTCTGAGGTAAGAAAACTAATAAGGGTATAGTTCAAATGCTGCTGAATTCAACTTGAGAAAAATATTGAGACATTTCTTGTCTGTATGAAGAGAAAGAATCTGAAAGCATGATTCTAGCAATTACACTCTAGGAGAATCAGCCCACATTTCACTTTTAACTAATGTGGCAACTAGAAATACAAGGTCAGAAAGATTTTATTCACCTTTAATCTAGTTCAACAGTCATTTACTGAACTCTTACTTAGATAAGGTTCTGTTTCAGAGAGTGTGGTTTTGTAGATGAATAAGAAAATGATTCTGGCTTTTACTGACCTTACATCAAGAACCTTTACAGTGACATAGGATACACCCTAAAAAGTCTGTTTCTTTGGTCCATCTTACTTAACCCCGGACAGAGACTCTGGGTATCTACATCTTCCAGCCAGAGTTCCAGCCCATTGTAGGAAAGATCCAAAATAATTTGCAGACATTTTCAGTCAATTCCCAACTACTACTACTGTCCGTATCCTTAGGAACCTGGCACTGACTTATAGACACTTATTGCTGTGTTTTGTACACACTTGTTACTCAAAGGTTGACCCATGGGTGATCAGTATTGGCTCTACCTGGGAACTTATATTTTTAATTATTTGTTATTGATTATGCTGTTACAGTTGCCCTAATTTTTCCCCCTTTGCCCACTTCCACCTGGTACCCCCATTCCCTCTGGAAATCCCGCCCTTAGTTCATGGCCATGGGTCATATGTATAAGTTCTTTGATTATTCCACTTCCTATACTGTACTTTACATTCCATTGGCTATTCTGTGATTACCAATTTGTACCTCTTAATTCCCTCACCTCTCCTCCCATTCCTCCAAACTCCCCTCTCATCTGGCAACCGTCAAATGCTCTGCATATCCATGATTTTTTCTCTGTCCTTCTATTTCCTTAGTTTATTTTTTTATTCAATTGATAGGTATGTGTTTATTGCCATTTCATTGTTCATAGTTTTGATCTTTTTCTTAAATAAGTCCCTTTAACATTTCATATAATGGTTTAGTGATGATAAACTCCTTTAGTTTTTTCTTATCTGGGAAGCTCTTTATCTGCCCTTCCATTCTAAATGATAGCTTTGCTGGAAAATCTAGGTCGTAAATATTGTAAATCCTGATTTTCCATTAAAAATAATGTTATAATTATATTGGGAGAACGAGGATAAAGGAAGTGAGTATTATGTGTATATGTCTACCTGGGCATGTGTACGCTTGGCTGTGGTCGGGTACATTTAATTACCATCAGAAAAGTAAACATATACAATCTGAAATTGATGATTGAGGAAATAGTAACCCAAGCCTATTATTTTAAAATACTTACTTGAATATAACAAGCAGCCAAAAGAATTGAAATTACTTTGGAAGGAGTTTGGGTCATATAAAAAGTGGAGGGGCTATTATTTATGTTCCAAACTCTTAGAAACGATGTGACTTAAAATCGTATGTATTCATTGCTTTAACATAAAATAAAAAAAATTAAAAAGAAATAAATTCAACCTCTTCCCAGAGTAATGTTTTTGTCTACTACTATAAATATAAATATCAATATTAATTATTTTGAAACAAAATATGTTGCATGTGCCTAAGAGAATAATCCTGCTTTATATTGTTAGTTCTTGTAAATTACATCTTTTTAAAAGGAAGGATTTTGTTCTATCACAGGGAATTGAGTAAAGAATTTATAGGATTTTAAAGTATGGCATCTGTCCAGAGGCTTGTATATTGTTTAAGATTTTATTTATTTATTTTTCAGAGAGAGGAGAAGGGAGAGAGAAAGAGCAATGTATGGTTGCCTTTCACATGGCCCTCACTGGGGACCTGGCCCGCAACCCAGGCATGTGCCCCGACTGGGAATCGAACCGGGACCCTCTGGTTCCCAGCCCGCGCTCAATCCACTGAGCTACACCAGCCGGGCTGTCCAGAGGCTTGTATATTGTTTAGATTTTAAGGAATTTGCTGAAGATTCAGTTGGTGAATAATATTAACTAAAGTGATTAAAATCCAAACATTGTTATATTTTAATTCAAAATATCAAACTCGTGCTGAGTGAGACTCTGTGTGTGTGAGTGTGTGTATTGTATGTAGTGGAGAACTGAGGAGAGGGCAGAGTGACAAGAACCACACAACTTCCCTGTGCTCCGAGGATTACTATTGATGCTTCTGATCCCTGGGGCTTAGAGATGAATTATGTTCCACTCCATAGCATTGTTTACTTTGGGGCAATGGCTATCAGAGGAAACTGTCTCTTTGTGTCATTAAATTGGTGCAGTGGCTCCTGTCTGCTGAGGTTTTACCAGTTGTACTGACAGCATTCCTACAGCTTTTCCAGTCCCTTTCTCTTTGTTTTCACTCTAAGTGGCACACGACTTGCTCAGGTCCCCCCAGCCTGCTTCTGGCAGACTGCTCAGAGCAGCAGTAATGGGGGCGAGCCCCCCACCCTGTCCGTAGACAAAAGTCCTAATTGAAATCTTTCCTGTTCAGGGGTCCAGCTTTGTGCCTATCTCTTAATCACAACACAGACCACTTCATCTGCCTCACAAGATTTCTTCCTAATTCTTTCATAAAGTGCCTTTATTTAGTTATTTTGATTGTGTGAGCTTTTTTGTTTGTTTGATTATGCTTTGCAATAAAATCATTCCAATTATGATTTTTTTTAGTGCATCACATGCTATGGGAGTAAGAAAAGGGTTGCTGAGTGTCAAGCGCTATGGAAATATTTAGAGGTCAATGACTCTCAAATACAGTACCTGTAACATTGATTTGCAAGATAGATGTGCTTTTAAAACAAAGTATGTTCATAAATGGTCTCTGTAGGAATAGCTTATTTTATGCAACAGGAAAGGGACGGTACTGGAATGTTGGAGATTACTGCATGATGGGTACCCATTTCCCTTTGGGATTGAACAGAAATGTGGAATCAGTTAACTATTCATTACTATGCTTAGAAAAATCCAATATCAGCTTTAATCAAGACCACATAGCCAAACTTCTTTTTATAGAATACCCAGTAAAAGGGCCAGCCAGTGTGTTTGTTTTGCCTAGTACAAGCCCGCAGTCCTTGCTGACTGATTGGGTAGTGACATTTACTAGGATTAACTTAATTCAATTCAATCCTATTCAATAAATAGTCTTGTACCAATTACATTGTGCCAGATACACCACTTGCAATACAACTTGACTGTAACTCAGATTCTGTCCTGGAGGATCCATAACCTAGTAGGAGGAATAAACATATGATTAATTAAGCATAACAGATTGTAACAAATACGGGAAATAAAGGCTATGACTACCAGGGGAAAACTTTCTATACCTGAAGTTTATGTGCTTGCAAATGCATATGCAGAAGTTTAAAGTTCTTATTTTGAGACTTTAAAGATGTTTTTTTCTACTCGTGAATCTCTTCTCACCATTTTCTACTGATTTTGGATTCTGTAGCTCACTGTGTAGTAGAAATGAAAATGGGAGTATTAATTCATTTATGTGAATGTATTTTCTGGAGTAAAACTTAATGGGACAAGGTGCTGGATCTCCACTCAGGAGCTTCCTGTAACCACAATACACTGAGCTTCAATATCTGATTAAGGGTGTTCCCTCATTCTTCCTGAGTCATCATTGTCCAGAAAAGCATCATCACACTTGGATTTTCTTCTTGAACATCAGAATTGGCAAGAGTAGCCTATAATGCAATTACATTGGCCCTTGAATGCCAAAGGGTAAACTTCTCTAAAGCATTTAAATTAATAGAGAAGGCAAAATGTTAATAAGTCAATATTGTGAATAAGCAGAAGGAAACTTATATCCTAAGCATCACCCTTTCTGCAAAACTGGGTCTAATAAGTGGACTAGCAATTAGAAATGTGACTTAGTTTGACAGTGATATTGGGTGGCATGCTTGGCCTGATCAAGTCAGCAACTAGATACAATCAGAAGAGAGTTTAAAAATGTTCCCTCTACTTCACTTTGGTGGAATTTCCATTCTACAAAACACATTCAAAATTAAGAGGTTTGTGTGTATTTAGCTAAATTAAATATTTAGTCAAATGTCGTCTACCTATTATTTCCACTCTACAATGTTTCACAACACCCAAAAGAGTTAGCTGATTTTTTAACATCTCTGTTGACTTTCTCGAAATTGAACACAGTAGTTCTATGCTTCTATCCATTTATTGTTGTCATAAAATCCCTCTCTCCTCACCTTCAGCTTCATTGGGAAAACCAAGTGGAATTAGTAATCATTCACAGCATTTAGAGCTCAGCTGACCTGAATTAAAAGCTCAGGACACATCCAGGTTGAAATATGAAATTGCTGTGTCTCCTTGTGATTTTTGCATATTCCCACTTCAGTCCCTGTAACCATTTCTTAGTCCTAATCAGAAGGAAAATGTGAACAGATACATTATGTAAGACAGTGGAATAGGCACCAGGAGCCAGGTAGAGGCCATTTAATTAAAAGGTGTAAGATAAATAGACTGCAAAATTCAGCTAGTCCTATATGAAATAGTCTGCTTAGCAGAACTGAACGATGAGTTCAGTTAATACGTGTGAATTTCCAGAAGAGAGAAAAACTGTTTTGAAATCATATTAGCTTTGTTTTTTTTCTTTTATTGTGCTTTAGGTTCAAGACTACAGGCTAAGTAATTAAAAAAAAAATAAAGAAAAGAAGGAACAAAGGAAAGGAGAGATAGGAAATAAGAAAAACACATGAATGTATGGCTGCAGATTGCAATGAAAGAATATTCTGGTTTGCTGCTCTAACTGTAAATAGACAGCAGCATATTTCTTCAATAATTTGTCAAATTGTTTCAATAGTGATTAAGAACAAGAAATGCCTGGACTATGGCCTCAAAATAGTTGGAACCAGATTTATAACAAAGAAACCATAAAATATAGAGGAATTTGTGATTCTTGCTAGGGGGCAGTGCAAGGCCATCTTTGCCCCATTGGTTAGTCCATTTTAATCACCAGTGTTTCTGTGAGAGATGAAACATCACATTGTTAATTATGGAGTTTTCAGCTTCATAATGGCTTTTGCCTAACTACTTTTGACTCTGCATATTTCCTGTGCCCTTCAAATTCTGTTTTCTGGTGGGAATTGGGTAAATTGAAAACACTAGATTATAGTGGGGGTTTAATTTAGGGAATAACTGAATCCCACCTCCACTCGAAAAAATGGAATTTATTTTCCCCTAAAATAGCTAGGCCTGAGCACATCACAGAGTTTGGCGCTGAGCATCTGAATCTTGGGATTTGTGTACTGAGAAGCAGTCCTTCCACTTTGAAGTAAACATGATAGAATTCTGAAAACAAGGTGCTAACCTCTTTATCATCGGCAGGGCCTGGTTCCCCCTTGACCACAGTAGGATTACATAATAAAAACATTAAAAAGCCCCTGGGGACAGGACAGTCCCATCAGTCTTTGTTAGAGACTTTAATTTTCTGAGGGAAAAACTGTGCCCAAGGTATTACTGTTTGTACATCAACACAGCATAATTGAGCCACTTCGGGTTTCATCTGATGACATGTGTCTACCATAGAGTTCTCTTAACTAAATTGCATATGATATTTTAATGGTCCAGGTAAAGCCACTCAACAGTTGAATTCTTAATGCAAATTCTAAGAAAATTAAAAGAAAAACTTTTACTGCAAATGCTCCAGCAAGAGACAGACATAGAAACAGAGAACACTTGTGGAGAATTCCTAGCTTGAAAATCTGTAGCAATTTCAGATATATATATCTTTGGTTCAAGTTACGGCAGGCTCAATCGGTGATCTGTTTCTAAGTTCCAGCAGTAGTCAGAAGATTCTGCAGGGGGTGGTACATTTTATTGAGAGTTCAAGCAATCCTTCCTGACGTCTACACTAAAATTCACTTCATTTCCAAGAGGCTCATTTCTTAGGGCAGCCACTCTGTGAGAACTGATGGACGTGTCTCCAAGGCACGGTGGAGTCCAACTCTAGCCATTACTTACATTCAGAGTATTATTTGAGTGGGTAACTGTTACCACCCAATCTCTCTTTCTCACTTACTTTCTTACTAACACAATCCCAGTTTATTGAGTGTGACAATTGCCCAGCCAAAAATCTACTTTTTTGACCCTTCCTTGTAGCTAAAGTTTCCCATGTGAAAAAATTCTAACCAATGAATTTGATAGAAAGCTTTTGGTTGGCACTATCAAGAAATCATTTGAAGTGGGACAAACTTGGCTGGCATTTCTCTAAGACTTTTGTCTTTTCCAGTCTCCTTTATTTCTGGAAAGCAGATTCAATGATGAAGTAGAGTAGGTTCCATCTTGTACCGACAATGAGTTTGCAAGTGCAGGATGGGATGGCTGAGCACAGTGGTGGGAGGAGTCAGATTCCTGGCGATACTCGTGAGCACTGGGCTAACCTAACGCCCTCTGGACTTCGCACTACCTGGTAAATTAATGCCTACCTTTGATAAACCACCAGTATTTCAGTTTTCCCTTTAATGCAGCTAAATTAAATCCTTAACTGATACATATCCTTACAACAAAAATCTGAGCAAATGACGTAACAAAATGTAAACTTGAAATTTCTTCGAAGTTGTTTATTGTCTTTTGGAAAATTCAAGTATTTTATACTTATACTATATTTTTTCTCATAAAATGTACTTAAAATCAAATTGATAATTGAGGTAATTTTGTGGCATTTACCCTCTGTCTTCTGATAGCACATGTCACAGTGTAGTCAGTAGGGACAATAACATTGGAATTAAATTCTGAGAACATCTCACGATGAGAAGTAAATAAGATGCGAAGTAAGAGGAAACCAAATCACCTAACACTGTAGCTGGCATAAATACTTAATTTTTACATCATTGTATTTTACATGAAACATTATAAATATATTACTATTATGGCATTTTAACTTCATTTTCTACATGTGAATATATTATATGTAATATAGTAAAATAATAATTAATACTCATCCAACAATATACTTTGTCCCAGGCACTGTTTTTTGAGTAAGTGAATGAAGTTGTGAACAAGTTGTCTTGAGAAAGTTACAGCCTAATATGCTGCAGAGAAAATACCTTTGAATCTGTAATATGTTAAGTGTACTCACCAAAGAATTTGAATTGAACTGCAATTTGACTGTTATAAATGTAGGTAAATTGGAAAAGATAACTTTTATACTTCTTTTGCAAGGGGTCATTTACCCAGAAGGCCAAGACCTAGCCACATTCTTCACCATAGACAACAGCACAGAGGAGAATCTGGATGTAAGTGGCACCAAAAGCAGGTCTCCAGCATGTCTTGCAGACATCATCACAAACAGCTGCCCTAAGAAGTGGGCCTTCCGGAAATGAAATGATTTCCAGTCCAGGAATTCAGTATCCAAGGTTCCCATGCCATCTGAACAGTGTAGCCACAGTTTTTAGCAAATTTCCCAAGACTTTTTCTGAAAAATAAAAACAGAATCTGACTAGTACATGACGTTAGGGGGACACCGAAGGGCTCTTTTTCCAGCACCACGAGCTCCGAAGTTCAGGAGGATGGATGTTTCATCATTCCAAAGCTCTGAGAGACTCTGATGAGCAGAATCCCCATGTTCACTGACAACTAGACATGTAGCATAAGCTAGAAATGTTGTTTGTTTATTTATTATAAACCATGTGGTTTCAGTGGTTATTTGTTCATGCAGCATCACCTGGCTTTATTTTTATCTGATATTGTCATGGACATTACATGAGATCATCTTTGAATCTCTGCTGTTCTCTCTGTGGTCAAATCTTCCTCAAATCATTCTAATTGTATTTTCAGGCTACATCTTTAATCTGTCCTCTGCTTAATTAGACCAGACCATGATTACCTTATGCCTGACTCTCTGGTAATCTCCTAAGTCTCCTTTTAGCTACCCTGTGACTCTCAAACTATTCTCCATTTAGTAATGAAAAAATTAATTCTTTTTTAAAAAGATTTATTTTTTTAAATAAAAAAATAAAAAGATTTTATTTATTCATGTTTAGAGAGAGAGGAAAGGAAGGAGAAAGAGAGAGAGAGAAACATCAATGTGTGGTTGCCTCTCGTGTGCCCCCTACTGGGGACCTGGCAAGCAACCCAGGCATGTGCCCTGACTGGTAATCGAACTGGCGACCCTTTGGTTCACAGGCTGGCTCTCAATCCACTGAGCCACACCAGCCAGAGTGAGAAGTTTAATTCTTAGAAAATTAATCAGCCTGCCACTCACACTGTAGTTGGTGTAAAATCAAAATTTTCTACAAAGGTCTATGAGGTCATTAAGCAGACTTACCCTGTATACACTGCCTAATTTTACTATCATCCAGTTACATTATTGATCATTTAGTACATTAAAAACATTAATTTTTTTCTAAGTCAAGGCCATTGCTTAAATTCTTCCACCTTCTTGAACCTTCTGTGCTGCTTTTTCTCCACAAGAACATAAGCCAGGATGGCAAGGACTGTGCCCCTTTTGTTAACATTATTATCCAGGTGACTGCAACTGGCTGTCACATTGCAGGCATTCATGAATTTCTGTTGAATGCAAGACTGAAGGATAAAATAAACAAAGAACAAAATTCTATAAATCCTTCTGAAGTACTGAAAAGAAACTTTTATACTTTTAAGAAAATTTAAATGAAAATGGGGCACAGCAAATCAAAGTGCCTCAAAGTAAGTACATGTAAGGGGGTCAAAAGTAGGTTCACAGTTGTGAGTACACGCAACAGAGTTTGTTCTTATGTTATTATTTATTAATTATTGTATTATTTGCCATACAAACAACTGTAAACCTACTTTTACCCCACCCCACATACAATACAGAGTATTCCATACCATTTGAATTGTAGTTAGAGCCAGGAATAACCTAAATTCAAAATACTAAGGTGAGAGCAAAGGCCAGTTCAGAGATATCCTCTAAACTCGTGAAAGTTAAAATTGATCATATAAATCTATCATTATCAACCCAGATTAAACATCTATTTTGACAAACAAAGCTTGAAATCCTTAGCTATAAACAGATGGCAAATTCCATTTGTAGGGCTTTATAAGTCACCTAGCTGCCAAAATACAGAGATTGTACATGTTTCAACCCTAGAAAAGACAGAACATATAACTAATATACAAAGAAAAATAATCAAGAATGTTCCGTAAATGAAGAAAGTCATCTTATACCTTTGATTTAGACTTGATATGGTAAGAAACAAAAACAAACAGAAAGAGCTGATGTAACCAAATATAAAGGAATATTTAAAAGATGTTAAAAACCATTTGACAATGAATTTATATAGTATCTGAGAAGTCACAAAATTGTCATATGGAAAAACATTAATTCTTTTATGTTCACTGAAGCTGCTGAAATGGAAATAGACTTTTCATTGAATATCCTTTTCTGATTAAAATAGAGGTGGTTTAGAGGCCATGAAGTTTAATTAAAAATGGCACTGGATGGAAAGTCAAGAGAGCTGGCTATAATCACAGCTCAGTGTTAAACATGGTCTTAAGAAAGGTTCTTTCTCTTGGTCTTGGTATACTCACTAGAAAATGAAGATAATAATATCTATAGCACAAGTCTGCAATGAAAATAGAATCAGATAAAATATGCAGAAGTTTCCAGCAGAAGACTCAGCTTAAAGAAAATATTTCAAAACTATTCCTTTCTTTTACTTCGGTGGTTTAGTGCTGTGAATGATGGGATGTGGTAATTTTTTTAGATACCATATATTGGCAAGCTGAATTGGAGAGTATGCTATGACTTCCAACAGCTATAGCACTGGACAAAGGAAACAGATTTTGAGGGAGAGTTATAAATCTGGCTACTGAGGAGCAGCACCCAACTGCCACCGCTCATTGTAAAAGAGGTCATGATGAATTCAGCTTCATTCAGGCAAGTGTTTATATATAAGGGAGTCACATCAAGTAAATTGGGCAGGGTGGCCTGGAATTCCAGGCAATAGTCAAGGTCAAGAGTCTTAGGAGTATGGTTCCAGGTAATCAGTGCATTCAGAGGAAAACTGAGCTAGTGACTGAGAAGCTGGTGAAAATATTTCCTCAGTTTTTTCCTTTTTGCTCTCAGATTATTTGGTCTCTGTCAATCTAGTTTCATGTTTACTGACTTATTCTTTTCCAAATTCTTATCTATTAGTGCTCTCCTCTAGCAAAATATCTTTGTTTGATTTTTGGACTTTTGAACTTCAGAATTTTCTTTTGGCTCATTTTTTAATTTTGACTTTTAATTGACATTTTCTAATATATGAGACATTATCATCATACCTGCTTCTAATGCTTTAAGCATTACTCCTTTTAGTTATTTGAATATAATTATAATAGCTATGTTTTCTGCTAAATACAACATTTGGGCTCTCTTAAAGGCACCTTTGGTTGCCTGCTTTTTAAAAAAAAGTCCTGAATATGGGTTATACCTTTCAAAGCAAATATATGGTATATTTGCTTGTCTCATAACTTGTAATATTTCTTTATTTTTTATTTTTTAAATTATTTTATTATTATTCAATTACAGTTGTCTGCATTTTCTCCCACCACTGCCCCCCACCCCAGCCAAACCCACCTCCCTCCCTTGCTTCCACCCTTCGCCTTGGTTTTGTCCATGTGTCCTTTATAGTAGCTCCTGAAAACCCTTCTCCCCACAGTCCCCTCCCCCCTCCCCTCTGGCTATTGTTAGATTGTTCTTAATTTCAGTGTCTCTGGTTATATTTTGTTTGCTTTTTTCTTTTGTTGATTATGATCCAGTTAAAGGTTAGATCATACGGTATTTGTCCCTCACTGCCTGGCTTATTTCACTTAGCATAATGCTTTCCAGCTCCATCTGTGCTGTCACAAAGGGTAGGAGCTCCTTCTTTCTCTCTGCTGCATAGAATTCCATTGTGTAAATGTACCATATTTTTTTGATCCACTCATTTACTCATGGGCACTTGAGTTGCTTCCAGCACTTGGCTATTGTAAATTGTGCTGCTATGAACATTGGGGTGCATAGCTTCTTTTGGATTAAGGTATATTCCCAGCAGTGCAGTTGCTGGGTCAAAAGGCAGCTCCATTTTTAGTTTTCTGAGGAAATTCCATATTGTTTTCCATAGTGGTTGCACTAGTCTGCATTCCCACCAACAGTGCACTAGGGTTCCTTTTTCTCCACATTCTCTCCAACACTTGTTTGTTGCTTTGTTTACGATGGCCATTCTGACCAGTGTGAAGCAGCATTTCATTGTGGTTTTAATTTGCATCTCTCTGATGGCTAGTGATGCTGAGCATCTTGTCATATATCTCTTGGCCCTCTGTATGTCCTCCTTGGAGAAGTGTCTGTTCAAGTCTTTTGCCCATTTTTTAATTGTTTTTTTTTTTTTTCTTCCTGGAGTGGAGTCATGTGAGTTCTTTATATATTTTGGAGATCAAACGCTGATCTGAGGTATAATTGGGAAAGATGTTTTCCTGTATCGTTGATTCTTTTTTCATTTTAATGCTGTTTTCTTTAGCCATGCAGAAGCTTTTTAATTTGATGAGGTCCCATTTGTTTATTCTTTCCTTTATGTCCCTTGCTTTAGGGGACATATCAGTGAAGATTTGCTGTGTGGGATGTCTTTTTATTTAAAACTGGATATTTTGGATAATACATGTATATTATAGCAACTCTAATACTAACACCTGCCTTGAAGTTCTGTCATTGTTTGCTAGTCTACTTGTTTATTTTATTTTTTTTAATTACTTGCCTGAACTGATTCAATGAAGACTATTTTCCCCAAACTGTGCAGTCTGGGATCCTAAGTCTCAGGGAGTGCAGGCCTGGTGGTGTACACCATTACCCTGACTTCTCCTACCCTGCTGCTACATATCCAGCTCTCTTTTTTCTCTCTTTTCATGAACTCCCTAGTAAGCTCTGGCTTGGTTTGCCTGTATTGGTATCAGACCCAGCAGTTAGCTTCTGTTCATTTCTGGCTCTTTTCTCTATTGGTTTTGATAACACCCTCATAAATAAATTACTCTGAAGTATGACCTTATTCTATCTGAACAGAAATATTCTGACTCCTGTTTTTAATAATATTTGAGGCCAAATCTTAAGGCTGTCTTCAACTTCAAGAAGGTTCCTTTTAGCTGCTTTATTCCTGGTCGTTTTTTTCTTCCCCAAGATGTTTGCCTTTTCTATTAGTGCCATTACAGAGCTACAAGCTCCCTTCTAATTGCTCACCACTAAAATTTCCTTTGTGCTTGCTCTACAGTGCCCTTATAAAGTGTTCCATATAAAACAAATTCTGTTGGGGAGAACTGTGGAAGTCTTTTTCTTATAGCCTTCCTCCTTTAGGCAGAATACAACGTTACTATTCCAGAGTTGGGTGTAAGGACAGCACTCTGTTTCTCTTACAGAGAAACCCATGGTCAGGAGCAGAGTTCTACACAATGGTAACCTCTGGTCCTTTCAGCTTTCTTCCCCGGCCATGGAATATTTGCTATGCACATGAACTTGGACAAGAATGATTAGGGCCCAGCATTTTCAGCCTAACTAGCCTGGTATAGAGCTTCTTTCCTATGACAGGGTGCTGGATGATGAGAGAGTCTTTAACTTCTCTGCTGTTTTTAATAGAATGGAGCTTCAACATGCAGCTGGGGAAGGCAGAGATAAGAAATACTGGTGGCCCGCCCCTCCTGGGGAGATACCATAACCCTGGGTTTGGAGCTATGGTGAAGGAGAACTCCATCTTCCTAGCTTGACATGCCTGTAGCAGAGCTTCCATCACTGTGACCTGGGAAGGGAGAGGGAACAAGTCACGGCTCAATTGTCACTGACTCTGTTCTTACTAAGGTTTAGTAGATTTTCTTG
>PVJI01007336.1:0-79014 GCA_004026765.1 Micronycteris hirsuta | reverse complement strand
TGTTGTGTTGTAAGGGCGGATCCAGTATTCAAGGGTTCCACGAGGAAGGCGTAGCCACAGGCCGCCAGTGTTGGGCAGAGCGCCTAAACTAGAAAGTCGGAGGGACCCAGGAGTCCAGGCCTTGGTGTCCACAGCACTAGGGAGTATGCGTTTCCCACCTCTCGTCCGCCTTCAGTGACCGTCCAAGTTACTAGTGGCTATACTTACTGTCTTCGTGTCAGGATTTAAGCAAAAATGGTTTGAAAGTCAGTGGTGGTGGAGCAGTGTTACTTATTGATAAAATATGCTGAATAACCTCTGCACAAAATTTGATTTTGACTTTTGGTTTGCCATACAGCCTACAGCAAGAGATTTTTGTCCTTGTATGTCTGTCCACTTTACTCATTAGAAAAGGGCAGTTCAGGGAGTTCTAGATCAAGAAAACCCAGACTTCTGTATTCTGGTCTGGAGGGTGGGGGTGTACTGGATTCATTCTAGGGCAAAAGGTAGCTGTTCTTTTTAAAGGGCCCCCGAGAGTGGCAGGCAACAGTTCCTTTCAGCCAGCTTGTTTCTTATAGGCTGTCAAGAGTGTGACTTTATATGGAGACTTTTATCTAAAATTGGACATATACATACCAAGTTAGAAAGTCAAGAAGGGGGCAGATACCGCCTCTCTAAAATTGAAAATACGGTTACGTTTTTGATGTGGCTGACTGTCTTCAGCAGACTCTTGTCCATGTATAGTGTCTGTAATCTGTCCTTCTAGAGGCTTTTTTTTTTTGAATTTTATTTATTTATTTTTAGAGAGAGGAGAAGGGAAGGAGAAAGAGAGGGAGAAACACCAATGTATGGTTGCCTCTCACATGGCCCTCACTGGGGACCTGGCCCGCAACCCAGGCATGTGCCCTGACCGGGAATTGAACCGGGACCGTCTGGTTCCCAGCCCGCGCTCAATCCACTGAGCTACACCAGCCAGGGCCTAGAGGCTTTTTTTTTTTTTTAATTATTTATTTATTTACTTATTTATTTTATTTATTTTTAGAGAGAGGGGAAGGGAGGGAGACAAGAGAGGGAGAGAAACAGCAATGTATGGTTGCCTCTCACATGGCCCTCACGGGACCTGGCCTGCAACCCAGGCATGTGCCCTGACTGGGAATCGAACCGGGACCCTCTGGTTCCCAGCCCGCGCTTAATCCACTGAGCTACACCAGCCAGGGCTAGAGGCTTTTTTTTAAGGACGGGATACTAAAACCAACTGCAGCTTGTTGGTCTTCAAGGTGACTTCACCTTGCCCTTCGGACTTGGAAATATCCAGTTTCACTACAGGATGGATTCTAAAAGGTCTGTTCCATTCACACTGTCTGTTACTACATAGTTACTGTTTAACAGCAGGTCTTTAAAGTCAGATTATTTTATTTAGTGTGGCGTTCTGATGGCTTTTTCCTGCCTCGAGCCTCTGCTTTGTGGGTGGATGCTAACTGCAAAGCTGATACAGTCTCTGTCTCCTTGACGTCATTGGGTGTTAGTCTAGGGCTCAGAAAGCCGACCCGTGTGGTCTCGGCGGCCACCTGTTGGGGGTTGCTTGTCGTTCTTCTGCCACAGACTGTGGGCAGGGGCTTGCGTGTCGCCCACCTCCAGTTAGATGCGGCCTCCCCAGTGCTGAGCTGACTTATAGGCGGGACTCACTCGAGCAAATATGTGAAGAGGGTTTGCATTTGTAAGATGTGATTGGCTTTCCACTTCACTTAAGCTAGACTTCCAGATCAAGGAAGAAAGAATTGTTCTTGCACATCTCCACTCTAGTTTCTTCTGGGTGGGCTGAGATAGCGTACGTACGGCCTGTACTCAGTCCGTGCGGCCACCTTCCGAAATGCCAGACTCTGTCTTCCTTCTGGAGCTGTCCACGGATCGCTTGCTTTTGGAATGAACTTCTTTTCCCACGTAAAACTCCATTTGAAGAAGACAGAGGTACCTGTTTGTTTGTAAGCAGTTGACAAGTTTGCATCTTAAAGGGTAAACCAGCATACCTTGCAGCAAGGTTTGTCGGGTGAACTTCTGTCAGAGACCAAGATTGTCAACAGGAGAAAAGCGATTCAAACAGGAAAATTACAAGTTTTAAAAAGTGGTCACGTTAAATCTGAAATGGAAACGTCAATGGGAACCCATGGGTAAAACAGAAAGACTGATTTTTCTCTCCACTGAACGAACCTGAAGCGCCGGCACCTCTGACACCCGTTAGCACACCTTCTGCCCAGGCGTGGGTTCGAGAAGGCCGCTCCGCAGCCGAAGAAGTCAGGACTCCTTGGAGAACTGGCTGCTCCCAGGTCTGAAGCAGAGAACAAGGTGAGCCTGGTCTGTGGTCTCCTGTCAGGAAGGAAGGGCCCAGACGGGGCACTGACAGAGGAGCAGAAGAGGCTCCCACTGGCTCGCACTCGTGAAATTGAATGTATCACTGAATAAATAAAAATACGAATGACAAGTGAAAAAGAGAGATAATGAGGGAGGCAAAAGCTTTTCTTTGCCAAAGAATGCCCGCTAGTATATTTGGAAGGAACGATGAGGGAAAAATAACCGTTCTATAGGCCACCCTCCTCCCCACCGTAACTGGTTCAGGCAGGGATTAGGAGCAGATGGCGAAGTCACCAGGGAACAGGGTGTTCACAGGCTGACAACGGCCGCTGCACAAACTACCCTTCACTTGCCGTGGTCTCCCTTTAAACAAGGGATCCGTTGCGTGTCACCGGTCGTGGAGCGAGCCGATGCTGTGTCGCCTGATGGGATGCAGCGGGAAGTCTGCATGCATCGTCATCTGTGAAATACTCCTGCCAAACGTTAACCTCTTTCTAATCGCACCCTGAAGCTGAACTCCAGCTCACGGGAAGGAAACAATATGAAAAACTCAGAATATGGAAGGATCTGTAAGGCAGCTGGCCTGGATTCTTCAAGAAAAGTCAGTATCTCAAGGAGCAGGGGGAGGCGGGAGCACGGTTCTCGGTGAGCAGAAACTGGAGGAGCCCCACGGCCAGGTGCCGATGGTGAGCCGCATCCTGGGGCGGAAGTTCAGGGGCCGCAGGTCTACAGCCGGGAGAGAAGTGAGTGCAGGCTGGGGTTCCCAAGTGCAGCGCCGTTGTGTTCTGCAGGAGAAAGCCTTGTTCTTGGTAAATTCTGAAGAACTTACTGGTGAATTTTCATTTCGCCGTTTTTTTTTTTGCCGTACCATTGGAAAGTATGCATTTGTACGTCTGTATGCAGAGGAAGAAACAGTATGGAAGATGGAAAGATTCTGTTTAGGTGGAGGGCGTATAGGTTTCATTATACTGTTTTTAAAACAAACCTTTGTTTGTTGAAAATGATCACACTAGAAAGTGCAGCAGCAGTGGTGGAGGGTGAGCTTGGGGGCACCTTTGGTGTATTCCTAAAGTCACGGGTCTGCTCCAGCAATGCAGGTTTCTTCAGTCACTTGTCCACCAAAGTTTTTTTTTTTTAACATAGAGTTGGTGACAGTCCAGTGCCAGGCGCAGAGAGTGGCATGTTTTCGTATCTTACCGGTAGTGGCCCGAGGGTGAGACAGGCGTGGACAGGTCGGTAGCTGAATAGACATTGGAACACAGTCCGGATGTGTGTTACGCCCTGCGGTAAACTGTGGTTTTCAGAAGATTAGGAAGTCCTTTTCTCCCTACTTGTAGCCATTTTTAACCTCTCCATTTTACTTCCAGTTGGCAGTTGGGGGCCGATCACCCATTGTTAGCAGATCACTTTAGGAGATAACAGCAGCCAGTGAAGTGTGTTGTCTCGTGTGAAGAGCGCAGAGTAGTTGGTAAGGGCGCAGCCGCTCTTTGGCAGAGTTCAAGCTTTACGTTCCTTCCTCCCTATTAAGTGACTCAGCAGTGTGAGCCCTGGCATTGCCCCCCCCCCCCCCCCCAGTGCCAGTGAAACATCAAGTTGAATCCCATTGTGAAAGGCGTGCTTTTGCCTGGAATTGGATTCTGGCTGTGTGTGTTACATCCTGTTACTGTTGAGACACGGAGACCGGTGGATGGGGGAGGGACCTGTGTGCTGTGATTAGCTTGCCCATTCCCCCCAACCCCCACCCCCAGAAACTCAGGCCCCATCTGGGGAAACTGAGAACTTCAGAAAGAAACTTGAGACTGGGAGGGAGGACCTGGTGTCTCGGAAGACTGGATTCTGCTCTGGGATCGGGAGAAATGGCTGGAGAAGGACGGTAGAGTCGGCCCGTGGCCTGAGTCTGCATCCTTGAGATGAACTGTTTCCTGGTGGCGCACCTGAAGGCTGCACATTGGGAAGGGGATGCCCTTCTTGGGGACAGTGCTATTACCTCATGGAAAGTCTGGAAGATGTTTGGACTGACATAGTTTCTTCCACGCAGTTGGGGCTTGTAGATGACTGTTTCTTTGGATGCTTCTGAGATAGGAATCAGACCGATCAGGGGTACGTATCAAGAAAAGGTCTTACACCTGTTTAGCTGGCAGCCCTACCCTCTTCCTTCCCTCTGAAAGAAGAGCTGCGGGGAGAGACTGGGCAGAGGAAGAGAGCATCAGCCAGGATTCGGGGGTGAGGAGGCAACCGACAGAGAGCGGTGGGTGTCCGGTAGGCTCTGCTCAGCCATGGACCCTGTTCGCGTTTCCAGCTCCCGGTAGTCACTGTCTGCTCAGTTGCTGAGTGTTAGCTAAGAAATACGCTGATCGTAATTTTTTCACAGGAAAATCTGCACACACGTACGCAAGCGGAGACTGCGGGAAAGATTATGTAATAAATTTGGGAATGTCTCAGAAAGTCAGTGTGCCAGAAGGAAGAGGGGCATTGGCTGTTTCAGATCATCCTCAGCATGAGAAAGACCGATCCCTCTGCTCGCTCCTAAAGTGTGCCTCCTGCATGATTTGTTTTCTAATAATTGCTGTTTACCTTGTTCAGTTCTTCACCCTTAGGAGGAAGCCTTTCTGAGGAAATGGAAAGCTCTTAGATAGGCATGTGATATAACAGGTTTAATATGCTGTCCGGCCTGCCCTCTGGTTTGTGGAGGCCCGAGTTAAAAACATCCAGGCGAGGCTGTGAAGACTGCAGTATGTAGCATGCTCCTAACGAAGCTGGAGAGGTCTGTGACAAACCCACTGGTGTTAGCATTCATTTCACTGTGGGTCAGAGCACGTCTGCAGGTTGGAAGGGACCACATTTTCTTCCACAGGTCTCTGCTGGACTGGCACTGGGTCCTTGGTTGGTGCCCGCCGAGTGGGTGGCTGGAAGAACATGCTCCATGAGTATTACCCTGATCCCGGTCCCTCGGCCAGTGTGTTATAGGGGAATTCGGGTGGGTTAATTCTCTCTGACTCAGGGACTCGAAGGCCCAGTTGGGTGGGGCCCGGGCAGGAAGGAAAGCTGAACTGTGTAACGTCTGCGCAGAGAAACCTGTGTGTGTGGAAGTTAGCTGCTCGGCTTCTGACGGTGACACGTAGCGGTTAGGGTCAGCCGAGTGAGTGGTGCACAGCCACTTTCCTCCGCTGGGGGCTTCCCACTGTTTGTTTGGTTGTCTGCCACCCCTTGTTCCTGGTGAGTTCTCTCAGCTCACTCTGCACCAGCCACTCCGGGAGGTGGCGGATGTGCCGGGCCCCAGGTCGTTTCCTTCCCTAGAGCTTTTCTGTACCGTTCCCAGTAGCACACGGAAGAGAGTGAACTCTCGTACCCACTGAGCTATTTGAAGAGGTGCTCTAAAATAGCACGTTAAATTGGCCTGGCAGTTAACTGAGTTTGTAAGGCACAGCAAGTAGACTTCTGCATTTGGGTGTGCTATTTGGAGAATGGCTCGGTCCGACCTCCTGGCCTGTCTCGGACGTGGCAATGGTTCAAGAATGGAGCGCCGTTGTGCGTGTTGTGAGGAGGGCTGGCGTGTGGGTGGTGAGTGTCCAAACAAACGGTTCTCTAGCAGGGGTTTTTGATTTTCAGATACTTTCTGGACTTCAGCTACCAATCTCCCTTTCCCTCCTCCACTTCCCCATCTTATGTCATATTTAGCCCTAGCATTCCCTACCGATCTGGATTTGAAGAAACTCTGAAGGACACCAATTAAGACTTAAGAGCGATTGGAAGAAGTCATGATAATGGAAGTCACGTAAACAGAACAACTTTGGATTTTGTTTTTACCTAACTGATCATATTTGGCCTAAATGCAGTGAGGCCAGCCCAGTTAGCAGGCTGTTAGGGAGCTCTGGTTTCTCTACAGAGGAAATCCGCGGTGTCCTAAAATTGCTTCTGGCCATTGTTTACCTTGTGAAGGTGAACGACACTCCAGGGGCTGCCTCGCCAGGGGGAGGGCTGAGCCCTCGCTGGGGGCGGGAGAGGAGATGAGGTCAGCAGGCACCTTTGTGTCGCTGGGCCGCCCTGTGTATAAGCAGGGCAAGTTTCCAAGAGCAGCAAGGATCGGAGCCGCCCCTCCGAGTCGTGGCCCGAGCCCCCATCTGCCCACTTGGAGGACGGCCCTGTTTGTTGTACGTGGGGCTCTGCACTGATCGTCAGCTGCTCGCAACACAGTCTGATATTTTTATTTTCACAGTTCAGTGTTTTTAGGTGGGAAAGATTTGCTAAGCTTTGGGCAACTGATTGATGAGCTGTATTAATATGAGGTGGACTATGACTCAGTTCTTAGGGTGCTGAAGAAACACACTTCTGTCTTGCCACAGCTGCCCCTCTAATTTTTTATATAAAAAACTGCAAATGTTACTGCAGTTCCCACCCCCACCCCTGGTAGGTGGTGCCTGGGAATATACTGAGAACCTTTTGAAAAGAGATGACCGGGAGGGAGCCGGAACAGCCAGGAGAAAGCACAGCTTCCGAATAGGCTGCCGTGCCAGGAGTGAGGAGGCCGGGGAGGAAGGGATGCATCCAGAGAGCGTCCAAAGGCACCGGTGGTCTCCTGGCCGTGTGTTTTTTCTGCCACCAAAATGACCGCGCGTTGGGATGAGAGTCGTCCCCTTGGTGCTGTGTCCATCTCTCTGGTCCAACCAGCTTTGCCGACTGCAGGAGTCACATGAACACACAGTGGGAAGTCCTGTCTAGGAATCCAGAAGGGTAGGTGCTGAACTGTGGCCACTTCAATGAGTTTGGGGTGTTTTTTGGGTTTTTTTTTGAAAGGCAGTTGTGCTTTTGACATTTAAGCTATTTGAAGTTTTAATACCTAAAACTTGAAAAAGATGCCTCAGAAATTTTGGTACACTGTATGTGGTTCAGCTTGAATCTTTATTATTAGTCACTTACTTACTTTTGAAATGTTACTGATTTGACCTTTAAAGACATTTGTAGGGTTCGCTTATTCTATAGATAATTATTAAACCCTTTCTATGTGCACAGCCGTGGGCTGCATAGCAGGATACGTAGCTCTTTCCCTTCCCCGCCTGTACGCTCTGTCCTGAGACCGTAAAGCAGGCTGTGGGCTCCCCCTCCCCCTCATTTCACAGCGTGGCCTGAAGAAAATTTGCCCAGCTAGATGTTGAGCCAGGGCGGGATTTAAGTGGAAGTACGCTCGGTGTTTCTTTCAGGCCTGCTGCCCTAAAGTAGTGGCTGTTACTGCGAGGCGTTCTCTGGTTTCGTTCTTGGTGTGAGCCCCAAATCTGTGTTCCCCTTATTCCCCGTGTCGACCTACTAATTCACTAACCGATGTGTTCCCACCAGCTGCCTCTGCCTGGGCTGCACATTTTAGCCTGATTCGCAGGCTGCTGCTGATGCGGCCCTGGCTGGAGGGTACATGTGATGGAGGCGGGGGGCCTCCGGGAGCTGTGAGGGGCAGTTCACTGTCCCTGGCTTCGGAGTGGCTGCGACCGTGTTGCTAGCATTACGCAGAGAAGATTTTAACCTGAGATAGCTTGCATTTCCAGAGGTGTTTGCTGAAGACTTCGCTCAATGGATTGTTCACGGGAATGTCTTCAGATTTCATCAGTCAGATTGTGAGGAAAATCTCAATGCAGATTCTCAACCCATTCTGTTTTTCAGGAGGCTGCAGTTTTAAAGAAAGGGTTTATCAGGGTTTAAATAGGAATTCAGGAGGAAGATTTATAGAAGAAAGTGTTTTCATACACTTGAGAAACGGCTATTAATTTGCCTATAAATAATATTAATTATAAACTATTTGCTGTTGATTAAAGCCAGTTTTCCAAGTATCTTTCAAACAATTACTGAGTTCCGGATCTTTTCTCTTAAGGAAGTTTTTAAGGCAGAGCTTACCGAGTCATTACTTTGTCCTTCCTTCCAGCGAGTCCTGATTAGTTAGAATTAGTGAGAATTGATTAGTGTGCTGTGTAGATGTTTTTAAATGTCTGTTCATTGGTATATTCTGGTGTGTCACTGCACAGGGAAGGTTCTGGGGCACCACATTGGCTTTGTGAAGTAGGGGTGTGTGATTGGCCTCTACTGCTGGCCACCCGAGTGTCCATCTCCATTCCAAGCCACCTCTTCGTAGTTCTTTCCAGAAAGAGGACCATTGCTATCTCAAGAGACTGTTCAGAAAAAGGAGCAAACGAGCAGAAGCACTAGGAGATTGTGCGTGGTTTTGAAGAGTTGGGAGGAAGGTTACAGGGTTTAATGCACCAAGGTTAGAAGAGGAAAGAAAACTTTATGGAACATGGGAAGGGAAATTTATGAAGTTGGACAGATACTGAAATTTCTGCTGAAACAGTGGGGCAGAGACAGTAACTGTCGTTTTGGGAAGAGTCGGAAGGCGGCCTTTGCCGCCTGCAGTGCTGGTGGGAAGGGTGGAGGGCTCAGTGGTAGGAGCTACGTGATGACAGCTTTTAGGGAAGACCCTGTGGGCCTGTAAAAAGGGGACGTTTCATAGAATCCTTGTGAGCTTTCAACGTTTTTGTCTTCCTCTTACAGCAAATCCAGTTTGCTGATGACATGCAGGAGTTCACCAAATTCCCCACCAAGACGGGCCGCCGGTCTCTGTCTCGGTCCATCTCGCAGTCCTCCACGGACAGCTACAGCTCAGGTAGGCGAGCACGCCCCCAGGGCTCTTACCTGCGGCCTGGAAGTCCCTCCTGGCCAACTGCCCACCTGTGTGCTGGAAGCTGACCGCAGTGGTTGGACGTCGGGAGTGTCCCCAGCCAGCCCTGTCGCTGGGACGCTCCCGTCATCGCGAGGCGTTCTTCTCCTGGCTCCCTCTGTGTGTGTGGTCTGCGGCCAGGGCCTGGCGAGCCGTTCTGGGCCGGTCCCCACTCCCACATTCATCTGTCCGTCCACCACATCACCCAAGGAAGGAAATCAGTGGGATTTAGGCTGACAGAACTGGCCTTGAAGCGAGGTGCATTTGAAAGCATAATTTCTCATTTCTTCAAGATATATCCTGCTTCCTATCTGTTTCTTTCTTGTCTCCAAGACTTCTTGAATTGTAAGAATAAAAATGAGTATTTTGCTCCTTTCATTTACTAGGCCATTCTTTCCGTTGAAGTGTGTCCCCTGTCCCCCCCCCCCGCCCCCCCGAAGTGGGAACGGTTCGCACTGCTGACTGCTCTGTCTCTCTAGCTCTCCCCTCCTGTCCCTGCCCTGTGTCCGCCGTCTGCCGGCCCTTCTCCCCTGCAGAGTGGGCACTGGAGGGTTAACTCGGAAAGGACGTAGAACCTCCGGATCTGCGTGCCGGGGGGACCCGCCCTGTGAGGAGCGCAGGGGCGCCTCGTGCAGCCCCCCGTGCTCCTCTGAGGAAGCATTGCCCGAAGACTCAGAGGTTTGCCCACAGTCAGAGGTCGTGATTAATGACGACCGAGAGATTTGTGCCAAAGCCATTTATTGTCTGTTGCCAGAATACTGTTTATACTCTCTTATTAACACCAAGGACAGGGCTCAGGTGCAAGGAATGTAAAAAAACAGGCAAAAAAACAGGCAAACACGTTCTTAAAAACTTACGCTCCACCCTGTGCCTGATAACCCAGTACAGACAGGATAGGCAGACAAGGGCAGATGGTGGTACACAAGGTCAAGTGCTGAAACAAGTGAACGTACAGAGTCACCGCGGGCCTGTGTGCAAGAAGGGGTTCCAGTGTAATGGCTGTCCTAAGTGAAAAGGGGTCTTGGAGCAACAGATGCAAAGGTGGCGGGTGACAAGGAGGCTGCTCATAGGTAACAACGAATCCGTTGTGAAGGACTGAGTTGTAAGGGGGAGGAAGATGGAGTGAGTGGAGAAAGCTTTACCAGAGGCTTCAAAGATCTCGACGGCCGTGTGTTCCGGAACCTGCTAGAACATTTCTGAAAGCTCGGTGATGTGTCAGGCTGTCCCGGGCGGGTCGGCACCTGCAGTAGTGTCTGTTCGCTGGGGGTACGCGGAAGGTGGTAAGGGAGCCCGGTGCATGGCAGGGACAGCGGTCGGGGAAATACTCGGTTCCGACGGGAGCAGTGATTGGAGCGCTGAGGAGGGAGGGTCGCTCATCCTGCACGTCTGTCTGAAAGGACATTTCAGTTTTCATGCGAAGCCGCTCTTTAGAGCTAGAGCTGCTCACCTGCTGTGTCATTTCTGTGTCCCTTGCCATATTCCTTGGGCGCAACCTGGTGGGAAGGCCCTTGCAGGATTATCTCACCGCTTCCCTTCGTATTCATGGTTCTCAGAGTGTGGCCCTCTGAACCACACCTGGGGACATGTCAGAAATGCCAGTGCTTGAGTCCCACCTGAGACCTCCTGAAGGGGATTTTTGGGGGTGGGGCCTAGATGCATTAGGTGCTTACGTTTAAGACTGGTGATCTATAGAAATGGCATTCCTTATGTGCCCTGAATTCTTCCATTTTTGCCATGTCTGATTCTAATTCAGGTGGGGACGCAGTACCCCGATTATCTGGGATTCACTAGGATTGATGCCAGATTGGAGTCAGTAGGTCCTCATCAGAGGCACCACTGGCACAGCCTCACGGGGCGGGCATAAGGGCCAGAGCCTGAGAGGCCCCCAGCAGCTCCACTCCCGCCGTCTGCTAGGCCCTGGGGGAGCACAGCTGAGAGTGATGTCAAGGCGGCTGCGACGAAGAGTGCGGGCTTAACGTAAACGGGGCCCCTTGGGGACAGCGCTCTGTGGAGTCGGGGCCATGGAGGTTTCTCTGTCCTCGTTTCTCTTTCCTGGCTCTAGCTGCGTCCTACACGGATAGCTCTGATGATGAGGTTTCCCCTCGAGAAAAGCAGCAAACCAACTCCAAGGGCAGCAGCAACTTCTGCGTGAAGAACATCAAGCAGGCAGAATTTGGACGCCGGGAGATTGAGATTGCAGAGCAAGGTAAAGGCAGGGAGTGGGTTGGGCCGGGAGCAACCTCTTGCTGGTCGTCGGGACCCACAAACAACTTGGGCTGGAAAGCTAACTTGAAGGTCTCCTGGGCAAACCCAGTGTCCTGGACTCTTGTACAGTCAGATCTGTGTGTGGAGCTTGGCCTCAGGTTCTTGTTCTTGTCCTCCCTGCTTCCTGTCCTGAGCATGAGGTGATCATACACAGAGTCGTTCTGTCGCCCCCCGCCCCCACCCACCCCCACAGTGCCACGTCCAGGGACCCGGCTGCAGGGTCAGCAGGTCTGGGGCCACTGCTGCGCGGTGATTAGCTCTTCAGGACCCTGCCATGGCTGCCTGTCTCCGGGACCCAGCCCTCCCAGAAGCAGCAGTGTGGGAGGGTCTTCAGCAGGACTGGGTGACCTAGGGCCTCGTGTGGTCTTCAGTCCCCAGCACCCTCTGCCGGAGCAAGAGTAAAAGTGACCGACAGTCAGTTTAAGTCTTGGTTTCTCCATCCCACCTCCAGTACGGTCTCCTTACTCTTATGCTGCTCTTCCAGTGAAGTCTGTTCTGTCCTGGGAGGGAGTATGCAAACCAGAGACTGGCTGGGAGAACCAGGTTAGACAGCAGAGAAAAGCAGAAGCAAGTGGCGGCTGCTGCGGGGACGGCTTTCCTCCCGGTGCGATGGTTACGTGTAGGAGTCCCTTAGCCAGCGCCGTAGCGACTCCCCTCTCCTCCCGAAGGAAGGAGGAGACACCCTCCATTCGATCAGCTCTGAGAATTCATTCTCTGTTTAGTCCTTTGCATATAAGGCTGAAACAGTAGAAGAGAGAAATTCCAAGTGTATGGGTGACATCCTCCACTGTTGTTTGGCCATTGAAGCCGCCCGTTATCCCAGAAACAGGCTCAGGCTTTTCCGGACCTACCACGCCCTATTGCTCCATGCCCAGACCCACCCCCCCGTTGCCGGGGCAGGAATCGGCGCTGTTGCCCGTGCAGGCCCAGCTCAAACCCTCTGTTCTTTCACAGACATGTCTGCTCTGATTTCACTCAGGAAACGCGCTCAGGGGGAGAAGCCCTTGGCTGGTGCTAAAATAGTGGGTTGCACACACATCACAGCCCAGACCGCGGTGAGTTTGTTGGGAGAAAGCAGAGGAACTTCTGATGAGGAGGGGAAACAGCACCTTTTTTCTTAACTTGCTTTTCCGTCCCTGTCTATCCAACCTCCAAATGCTGCTCGCCAGTAGATGGAGCTGCCCTGTCACACGGTGGTGGGGCTTTCTTCTTTGTCTGTCTGGGTGTGACCTGCTTTTCACAAACCTGGCTTAGGAAGATCTAGATTTGCATAAACAGGATGGTTACAAAAATGCTATTGAGACATTAGAAACAGATCTTTTGGGGACTGTCAGACAGCAATGTGTGGTCTCACTGGATCACACCCTCCTGTGCCTTCCCAGTGCCAGGCCTGCCAGAGTTGCCGGGTGAGGTGGCCCTGTGTGCCGCTCCCGTCTGCCCTCCCCTCCCTCACCCTGCCCTCCTGTGCGCCCTCACAGGTGTTGATTGAGACGCTGTGCGCCCTGGGGGCCCAGTGCCGCTGGTCTGCCTGCAACATCTACTCCACGCAGAACGAAGTGGCTGCCGCGTTGGCTGAGGCCGGTGAGTTACTGCCAGCTCTGCCTCCAGACAGTGCCCCAGACCTAACGTTGATGTATCAGAATTGTCTTCACAGTGCCGCGTCTGTGCAGGGGCTGTGAAATGGGGAGGGCAATAAAAATAGCAACAGGAAGAACATGGGTAATAAAATTAACGTTCATACCCAGGACGAAAGAAATGTCATAGAGTCATTAACAGTGATCTTTGAAAAGAGTCTAATTACCTGAGGGAAACGCCCAGTTCTGACGCTGAATGAATGAGGAAGAATGTTAAAGTACATGAGCTGTGTAGAAATATGAGCTCCGTGGGTCTCCCTTCACCGCCAGTCTCGTCGCCTTCGGGAGAGCACACCAAGCGCCCTCTGGATCGGCGCTGTGTGAGGTGACTCTGTATTCATTGCCACTTCGAAAATACATGCACCCTTGTGAGTCCCACCAAACGCGAAATGGTGGTCGTTGTTAAAATGTTCAGAAGAAAAGCACCGGGAAGTGTCCTTAGGGACCTCGCCGCTCCCCAGGGTTCTCGGAGAGCAACATTGTAACACTTCTGTTTTTGTTATTTACCCTTTTCTGGTGTTTATTGCAAAAAACTTAGGGGATTCCGAAACAAAACACTGTAAGCGTGCTACAGATGATAACATTTGACAAGTTTTTCATTCCTCTATTCACTTTTTACAGAGGGGAGATAAATCTCAGTATGTGTACAGTTCTAGAACCAAAGTATAACGCTGTCAGAAGAAGTTTTTCACGTTGCGACAAGTTTGACAGCGTCATTTGTCGTGCTCAGTCACGTGGACATGTGATCTTGCTTCACCAGGCGCTGTTCTGACTTTGTGCCCTTCCTAAGTGACGGCATCTCCAGGATGGGTTTCTCTCCACCTGGCTCTCAGAGAGTGATGCTGCCATAGGATGTGCCCAAGGGGGAGGCCGGCTGACATTTGTCTGTCTGTGTAGGGGTCGCAGTGTTTGCGTG
The DNA here is from genome assembly GCA_004026765.1 of Micronycteris hirsuta. NCBI lineage: Eukaryota > Metazoa > Chordata > Mammalia > Chiroptera > Phyllostomidae > Micronycteris > Micronycteris hirsuta. The sequence goes on along the minus strand of PVJI01007336.1, from coordinate 65,174 downwards.
GAAGGGCGAGTCGGAAGACGACTTCTGGTGGTGCATCGACCGCTGCGTGAGCACGGACGGGTGGCAGCCCAACATGGTAATCGCGCATGCCCACTGCACCGGACGGGAGTCGTTTCCTTTCCCCTCAGAGCACGGTTCCCCGAGTGCGGTGTGGGTGTCTGGTCTGCCTCACTCGCTCTGTCGCCGAAGCGTTCAGTCTGACACCTCCTCAGAGTGGGTCTGAGCGCCGAGAGGGCAGGCGGGGCAGGGGGAGACCCGCCGAGCGCTTGTGGCTCAGACAGCAGAGCGGAATGGCAGGAAGTGGTGTGGCACCTCCGTGGAGTAGGGTTCTCGTTCCTTCCGTCTTGCCCTGGCTCTCCTTCTGCACTCAGCGGGGCTGCGTAGTTCAGGACGCGACTAAAGATGAGTGTGTAATTAGCCTAATACTTTTCACTAGGACCTAGAACAAACTTAGGAATCCTTTTAACCATTTACACCAACAAATTTGACTCTTGACGCTGTCCACACCTGCTCTCAGGAGCTCTGAGCAGCGCCCTTCCAGAACATACAGGGCTCTCGTACTAGTACAGAAAGTGGACTCACAGCTCCCCCCAGCTCTAGCAGCCTGAATGCCCATAGAAGTCTTCTGGCTGTTCTGTAGATCCTGGATGATGGGGGAGACTTAACCCACTGGGTTTATAAGAAGTATCCAAACGTGTTTAAGAAGATCCGAGGCATTGTGGAAGAGAGCGTGACTGGTGTTCACAGGTAACAGACCCTGGAGCAGCTGCCCCGGGTCCTCGCCGCAGCGAGGTCTGCTGGTCTCTCTCCAGCTGTGGGGCCGCGTTGCAGGCCTGCAGGGGCCTGGTCTGAGTGTTTCGTTAGATGAAACCACTTGAGTTTTTACTTCTGAAAAAGTCGAGGCGACCCTAAGTGGAGGTTACTTCAGGTTCTAGTTTACACACCTTTCTCTCCCACCGACTCCCCTGTGATTCTCAGCCAGGGAGGGAGGTAGGGAGTGAGCATGTCTTAAAAAACTGGATTCAATATTGTATTATAGTTTTATATTTGAAACCGGAAAAAAAATCCTGTTGTAAAACTGTACGTTAGACACACTACACAAAGTAAACTGGGCAAAATATTCTTGGCTTGTCAGAGCCCCTGAAAGGTCCCCGTGAAGGTGTCAGCGCCGGGGGCGCGCCACCTGGGCCCTCGCACACACGGGGAACCGGGGCAGAGCATTGACCGCTCGCTTATCAGAAGGAGGTGTGGACTCTGGAAGGACTGAGAGAATGCTGGTCTAGGGATACATCCCCTTCTGTGGAGGAGAAGTCAGTTTCTTCAACTGAAAGGATTTTTTTTTTTCCTTCCCAAAAAGGGTGGTGGAGGAGAAAATGAAGTGAGGAGGGATGACAAGGATGTCATCTTACTTGCCAGTATCCTTGGGCGTGACCGAGGCGGTGGGGGGGGCAGTGTGGAGCTGGAAGAGAATGAGGCAGGTGTTGCCACATGCTGCTTCACCAGCTAACTGTTGTCTTTGTGGCTCCCCCCCTCAGGCTGTACCAGCTCTCCAAAGCCGGGAAGCTCTGCGTCCCCGCCATGAACGTCAACGACTCGGTCACCAAGCAGAAGTTCGATAACTTGTACTGCTGCCGAGAGTCCATCCTGGATGGGTAGGCTGGGCGTGGGGCTGCGCGAGCCCACGGGGGGGGCGGGGTGGTGGTGCGGGCTGGGCTGCGGCGTCGGTCCGCGTCGCCCCAGGCCTGTCCCCTGCTTTCCCTTTGGCTTCCAAGGGCCCACTTCATACCGGGCTGCGCCGGCTTCCACTTGGAGTTCTTTTCGCTGTGTGCGGAGGGGCTGCGTTCAAGCCGACAGTGCGCGCACTGAGCCTGTCTGTCCCCACAGCCTGAAGAGGACCACGGACGTGATGTTCGGCGGGAAACAAGTGGTGGTGTGCGGCTACGGCGAGGTGAGGAGCCGGAAGTGCCTGTCTCCTCTCGGGCTCACCGGGTCGCCGAGGACGACCCGTGTCGTCAGGGTGGGGTCGCTGATCCGAGCTGCACGGTGTCTCCTAGATAAGGCATCTCGTTTAGCAGAGGTCCTTTGTGCGGATTCCTGGGTAGAGACATACCGAGTGAACTGCGTTTTCAGATTTGCCCCCTTCCTCTCGTGGAATGGCACGCTGGCATCATCTCCCCTCGTTGATAACAGCCGCTGTTTCTGAGACGTAATTCAGATGAATGTGTAGCCCCACAAGCGACCGGCAGTGGAGCGGAGGGTGGAGTCCAGAGCGGCACATAGTTTGCCACTGAACTAGGGCAAGTGTAGGGACTTCATCGTCGGTCGTCAGTGATGGCCAGCCGGGGTTCCTGAGCTGCCAGGCTGTGCTTGGGTCCAGTGCATCTGAGTGAGTTAGCAGGTCCTTCGGGACCCAGAGATGAGAGGTGACAGTTGCTCTTCTTGGCCTTGTTTCCCTAACGGTGACACTTGCATCCCCTTCATCTCTTTTCCTGTCCCAAGCCCCAGCCCTTGCTGTGAAATATGGAATGTCTGACTAAGGGTCACAGCCTAACCTGGATCTGTTTACGCCCTGCCCGGGTTGGCGCCCCCTGCGTGGGCCTGCCAGCTGATTGGTGGTCTCGGAGTTTCCCTCCACCTCCCTAGGAGCCCCCGGCCCTGGTCCCCGCGCCTGGAGGCACCTGACAGCCAGCCCTCTGCCCTGTGCCCTGCAGGTGGGGAAGGGCTGCTGCGCCGCACTCAAGGCCCTGGGAGCCATAGTCTACATCACGGAGATCGACCCCATCTGTGCGCTCCAGGCCTGGTGAGAACAGCGTGCTCCCGAGGTCACCGCTGGGTGTGGGGCCACTCCTGGCGGAGGAGAAGGCTAGGCTTGCTCTGCCCCTCCGTGTAACCCCAGGGCGCTCCTCGAGCTACTTGGCCCTTCCCTCCCTGCATGGGGTCCTGAGGCTGGTGCGTGCAGTTGAGCCCAGCACGTCACTTCCTGCCCCGAGGGGCAGCACCGGACCTGACCGCAGGAAGGGACCTACTCATCCCATTGTATGATCAGCTCGGCCCCCCGGCCCCCCGCTCCGTTCATAGCGCCCTTCGTTCTCTTCCAGCATGGACGGCTTCCGGGTGGTGAAGCTGAATGAGGTCATCCGGCAAGTGGACGTCGTGATAACCTGCACAGGTGAGTGTCGGTGCTCTGTCTTGCATGGAGCCTTCGAAGCGCTCAGCCTGGCTCTCACGTAAAGTGGGACCCGTGCTCCGTGTGAGAGCCTCCAAACTAGAGGAAGCTGTCGGAGACTTCACACATTTTCCAGAACAAAGAGCCTTTTTCCCCGACGGGTTTTTATGCTGCTCCATCTCACAGCCAGGTCACGCAGCCTGAAGAGCTGTCTCACAGCGCGCACGTCTGCGCGCACAGCGTGGCCATGCTCTGGAGGGCCGGCCAGCCTCCTGTCCCGACTGACAGCTGCCCGGCACCTTTGGTCCCCAGCACCGCTTTCTTCAGCCCCGCCCCTTCCTTTCAGGAAACAAGAACGTAGTGACGCGGGAGCACCTGGACCGCATGAAGAACAGCTGCATCGTGTGCAACATGGGCCACTCCAACACGGAGATCGACGTGGTGAGCCTGCCTGTGCATCTGCGGTCAGCTGGGCCTTTCCCTCTGCCTCCGGCGAGCCCCGCTCCTCACCGTGCTGTCTGCCTTTCAGACCAGCCTCCGCACTCCGGAGCTGACGTGGGAGCGCGTCCGTTCTCAGGTGGACCACGTCATCTGGCCCGATGGCAAACGCGTCGTCCTTCTGGCAGAGGTACACACCGCAGGGCTTCGCCAGTGCAGCCCAGGCTGTGTGGTTAGAGCCGTGGGGGGCGGGGGGCTCTGCTTCCCTGACCTCTGTCTTTGGGTGACAGTATTTCTCCAATGATCTGGTCCCCAAAATAGAACACAAACAAATATCTACTTTTTACTAGGTAACACTACTTCCTGGCTGCGCATGGATCTTCAGCTTGTCAGACTCAGGGGCTTGCAGAAAATAAGATAAAACGTGATCTAGACCTGTAGTTCTTTCTCTACCCACCAATCCCAGGGGGGCGCAAAGGCTCCCCCTGCGTTGGTGTGACTGGTGTGACTCCAGGATGTGAGACGGCGGGATAGCAGCGCTCACCCTGGCTCCCTCTCCCCCTTCAGGGCCGTCTGCTCAATCTGAGCTGCTCCACAGTCCCCACCTTTGTCCTGTCTATCACAGCCACCACACAGGTACGTGACCTCCTGCCCGCTCGTCCCGCCTGAGGTCAGTGGGACTGGGCCTCGACCAGCGTGCCCAGGGGAGGGCCTGTGGTGTCACTAAGAGGGGCTTGGGGGTTTTCTGGCCCTCTTTTCCCAACTCAGGCTTTGGCGCTGATAGAGCTCTATAATGCACCTGAGGGGCGCTACAAGCAAGACGTGTACTTGCTGCCCAAGAAAATGGGTGAGTGGAAACAGGAGCAACCCCTCCTGAATCCAGACGGTCGCGTGGTTCGGTGGTAGCAGCGTCGTGAAAAGCGTGGGGCTGAGAGTCAGAGTTCTGACCCCTGGTCTGGCACTGACGTTGTTTGGGCCTCAGGGCAGGTTCTAATCTCCGTGCGCCTCAGTCTGCTTTTCACCCAGTAAAGTGAGAGCAGCACTACGTTAGCTGCGGAACTGTGTTAAGGACAGCAGCTGACAGGGGAGCGTGCTCAGCGCAAAGGGTGTGGGCGGGTGCGCTTACTCTGTGCGGCCTCAGGAAGTTCAGTGCCCTTCCCACTCCACCCACTCCACCCGAGTGCCGCTGGGGGCCAGAACGAGACATGGAGAGAGACATGTGGTCTTTGTTGCGCCTCGGCCACTTTGCTAGGCAGACCCCCTCTCGTCGTGCTCAGGGACAGCTGTGCTGTGTCGTGTGACATGCAGTACATCATCTCCAGTTCTTCACCTTCCTGCTCTGCAGAGCCCCCTCCCAACTGTGACCGATCAGCCCAAAGCCCTGTCCTCTTCAAGCCAAAAAACTTACAGTTCTTACCACCTCCAGTAACTTACCTTAGATTGGTTCTTGTCAGAAATCCATTCATAAAAGTAAAGGACAAGAACCTTATCCACGGAAATGTAATACACTTGTGCCAGCTGCCTTACAAATTTCTGATTCTAAGGTTAGCGGCCTTTGTGGGTCTGATCCTGAATAAATGTTAATGACACACGCCCTTTGAGCTTCCCGGTGTCCACCTGGACTCATAAGTTGACTGTGACCCAGTTAAGAAGTTGCCGCAGAAAGGTGAGGGTGGTTCAGGGCGTGTTGGCCACTGAGGTGAAGCTGAAAAACCTTGCCAGAGAAAGACAGGGAGGTGCAAGTTCGTCCCATTTTGTCACCTTGGTAAGTGGCTTTCTAAAGGCACTCCGGGCAAACTAAGAGAAATACCCTGCTTTAGAAAGGCAGTGTCAAGGGTCTTTTAAGTAAGCACATTTTTGAGTTGTAAATTCTTCCAAAGTTATTCCATCCCTCGTCCGGTCTCGAAAAGCTTCAGGCGGAAACAGGGGTGGCCCTCCCCCCGGAGGCAGGCTGGAGTGGAGCCCACTCCCCCGTCACGCTGTTCTTCCTAGATGAGTACGTGGCCAGCCTGCACCTGCCCTCCTTTGATGCCCACCTGACAGAGCTGACAGATGACCAAGCAAAATATCTGGGACTCAACAAAAACGGGCCATTCAAACCGAATTATTACAGGTAACTTGGGGGGCAGTGAGCGCAAATTTCTTCTCCCCAGTACTAGCCGACTAGGCAGCTTTCTTAAGCAGAGCTGACATTATGCCTGGTGTGGAGGCGCTCGAGAGCCTGCCCGGACCAACAGGGTAGGCAGAGGAGCGGTCTCCCTCTTAGCGGACGGAAAGAAGTAGACATTTTCAAAACCTCTGGAGATTGGGCCCCACCCCAGAGATTCCGATACACTTGGTCTGGGATGGGGCCTAGGCTTATTCTGTAAAAGCCCCCCAGGTTATTCTAACGTATAGTCACAGCTGGAAACCGCTGACTCGAAAGGGAGAAAGAAAGAAAACTACAGACTCGCGTTATCCGGGAGCAGGAGGTGCCATTGTCAGAAATGTCAGAAGCTCTGGAAGCACAGGGAAGCGACTGCAGGCATCCCCAGCCTGGGCCGGGGGGGCCCTGGACGGGGGGCCTGCTCCTGGCCCTGCTCACGGAGCGCTCGCTCGCGTGGAAGGCGCGTTCCATGCCGTCCGTCTCTCTCTTTCCAGATACTAATGGACCACACCCCCACGGACCAGCCCTCAAAACCACACAGCTCTCAAAGAAAGCTTTTTAAAGATAACTTTTATTTTCTTCCTGTCCCTTTCCTCTGGATGTTTTTTCTATGATTTCTTTCTTGTTTTTCATCTCACTGTCCACGTTCTGCAGACGGCACGGGGGCTCGCTTTGTGGCTCTTCAGATGCAACTGGGGTTCAGGGGTCCTCACTCTAGTCACTAGAGAAGGGTTTTACTCTCCGAGCCCAGAAAGGTGATTCTTTCTTTACCATTTCTGGGGACTTAGTCTTAACGGGGTACCTTATTAACAGGAAAGGTAAGGTGCCTTCTAGGTGGGACAATCTGCAATGTCTAAATTGCCTTAAAAGAGCCCATTCGTAGCTGCTGAAATCAGCGCTCTTTGACTTCTTCAGAGGAGCAGGGATGGGACCTGCCAGCCAGGTAGGTCAGTCGTAGGTGGTCTACGTGAACCCCCCTAGATGTCCCTACCCTGTGTCCTGTGTGAAGGTGCTGTGTCTGGTCCGGAGACGTGTACTAGTGGCTGTTGCTTGTTCAGACGCAGGGCCCACTCGGATAGGACAGCCCTTGCTTCACTCCCTCCAGACCCTCTCATCTTTCAGGTTTTAACCAGACTGCACTCTGTTAAGTTGAATTTTGTCCCCTCACATTTATTTCTGTTGTACAAAAAATATGTAAGACACACGTTTAGTCTTAATGCTGAGAAACTGCAGGGGTGGCTAATTGGTATCAGTTTCTCTTTTAAAGCTTTGGAGCTAAGAGGGCAGAGCCGAGTCTGGAGAAGTGCTGGTCTCAGACTCTGATAAATCCCTGTTCCCAGCCCACAGTGTATAGCTGCAGTGAACTGGGGTCATAACAGCCCATTCTTTCAGCTCTGCCCCATACAGCTTGCGCTGCAGGCAAATTTCTTGGGCCATTACTCAGTATAAAGCACTGAGCTCTATTTTTAGGCCTTGTCCCTCAAGAGCAAATTTCTGGACAGCTATGCTTCTGCAACCTAAACTGTGTAAAGGGAGGTAGACGTGGGGGGAGGAGGAAGGATGGACGGGGCCGTGGTGGGGGAACGCCAGCTCCGGAGACCTTGCTGGGACCTCACGCCCCGTATAGCGTTAGTTTCACAAAGGTGGTACCGCTTTTGATTGACACGTGCCACAAAAAGTTTCTGAACTAAGATCTTCAAGGGCAGTTTGTGTATAGAGAAAGTCAGTACGTCCTGGCTCACGCTCTGAAAGAATTCCCCAGAGAGGCTCGCAGTGATCAGAGGGATGTGTCCCTGGCCGTGCATCTGCTCACCAGCACTTCTGCATGGTCACGTGAGCTTTGTGCTCCTGAGCTTCACCTGTACAGTTATCTGGGATCCTAAATCCTCCATTTGTTCTCGCTTGTGATCCTTCAGAATTGGGTCCAGTGTCCGTGCTGGGTACTAGGAATTTTCATTTCTCTATCGCCATTGCTCAGAGAGACAGACAGGGAAACAGGAGTATAAGAAAGGAAAGCTTTCACCCTGCCCTGCCGCTTCCTCGCAGGGCACAATGGTCTTGCCAAACTTTTTTCCATTTCTTCTCCTGTTTTTCCCCACCCAGCCCCTTCCCACTCCTTGCCAGTATGGCCATGCTTGCTTCTCTGTAGATGCTAAAGGTTCAAGCCCTTTTTCCCAGGGCATGTAACCAGCCAATCAGAACACCACATCCTTTAGGGGAAGTAACCTGGCCAACAGGGGCATCCATCACGTCAGCTCTGCTGGAGGGAGGGGGCCCAGGTCCCACCGCCTTCTGGCCTGCCCCTGCTCCCGTGTCTGTCACTGTGTCCGTAGGAATAGTCGCTAAGGGCTTCATCTCTGTCAAGCCATGCAACAAGGACACCGTGGAAAAATGTCTGGCATCAGAGGGAGCATGTGGAGAGCAACTTGGGAGGAACAAGTTTATTTTGTATTGAATGATTTTTAATGAATGCAATATTAATCCTTGCAGATGAGCAATAATCATTAAAGTCAATTAAAATGATGAGACCTTATTGGGTGTCTGTGTCGTTCTTGGTTGAACAGCAGAACCTCACCGGAACCTGTTTTCTAGGCTGGGGCAAGTCACGGGCCAGTCAGCGGTACCATTAGAGATTTGTCGAGGACCCAACATGTAGGGCAGCTGGAGTCCGAGTTCTCAGTAGTATCTTCAGTTTCGTATCCTAAGTGCCTGCCCTGTGCCAGGCACGTCCACGCCCACTGTCTTTGAGACGCAGACCTGCTGCTTACGCTTCAGGGCTCCTCGCTTGCGTAGCCCCCTTCTAAGACCCTGGACCTACGTCTTTACCTTAAAGAATGTCTCCAGTTACATGAGCTGAAGCTCCTCTCCCGTCTCCGACATCGCCTAGTCTTCTGATGCGATGTGTATCTATTAACATTGTTCGAAAGTAATACCTTTTCCATTTGTTAAATTGGTCCCAAACAATGTTGATGATCTCTGCACAGACTGGTGAAAAGTGGTGTTTTTTAAATTCCATGAGACTCTATCCACGCACATAAATCCAAATGCAGATTTCAGGAGCTGTGAACACAGCCCTGCTCGTTACGTGCTGTCTGTGGCCAGCGCATGCCAGAGCAGCAGAGTCGAGTCGTTCCAGCTAAATGGCCCGTGAAGTCCGACATATTTTCTCTCCAGCTCTTAACAAAAAAAAGGCTGCTGAGCCAGGCGTGAAGGCTGGGCTGGTTACGAAGGGAAGACATCGGAGGGCGTTGGATCTGCACGCTAGTAGGAAAGAAGAGGGAGTGTCTGTGAGAGCAGACACCGAGGGGGCGAGAGCATTGGGAAGGAAGAGGAGGGCATCGAACACGGAGAGCTCTTGATTGGGCGGCAGAGGCCAGATCCACCTGTGTCCTGGCCAGGGTTTGCTCTGGGGTTGGGAAGTCTCCGCAAACTGATGAAGCAACTTAAAAACTACCTGGGAAGGAATGTATGGTTCCAATTTAGAATGTGTAACTGAGTAATTTAGACTTCATGATCAGTTTTAAGTTGCAATTAATGATACACATATATACACACACATGTACTATTGGAAACTAGACACTGCTAGAACTTTTAATAATAGTATTTTTTATTTTTGTTTGCATTTGGTTTGGAATTGAAGTGCTCAAAAAAAGGGCAATCAAATGTATTAAGTGTGTAAGTGCATTTGGAAATGTTTAAAGGAGTTTAAGTTTATAAATTGGATATTCAGAGTCTCCTTAATAGTGATTAATATTGGCTAGATTTATTGCTAGAATAAATTAAGATCTATAAGCTGAACTTTAAAAAGCATAATCTTTTTAATTTGTTGCCTTAATAAATTGAATGATTTTTTTAAAAGATTTTTTTAAAATTTATTTTTAGAGAGAGGGGAAGGGAAGGAGAGAGAGAGAGAAATAAAAATATGTGGTTGCCTCTCGTGCGCCCCCTACTGGGGACCTGGCCCACACCTGGGCTTGTGCCCTGACTGGGAATTGAACTGGCGATCCTTTGGTTTGCAGCCCACTCTCAATCCACTGAGCTATACCTGCCACAGCCTGAATGATTTTAACCGAAATGACGTCTTCTCTGCCCACAGAGCAGCCCTTGAAGGCATTTTAAAATACGCTCTGAAAAGAATTGTTCGGGATTGTGCTTGTCTGTGATCCTGGCCCTTTCTCCTCATCCTGCAGTGCTGTGGCTGTGGTTCTCCACTTCAACCAGCAGGTGGTGCATTTTCTCACTGTCTCTGGCCAACAAAGGAAAATAAATCCACAATCCCTTTTCTGAGCCCCTGGTGTTTTGAAATTGAGAATATTTCAGATTATTAGGAAATAGGTGAATATTCAGTCTATTAGGTAATACCTATTGGGGGGTGTGGAGTAGCATTCAATATCGAATGTCAATATGCTCGTATTTCTTCAGTAAGTTTATTGATATTTATAGAAAAAGGGATAAGTAACAACTATTAATAGCTTCCCATCAGTTCAGATTAGGTTTTAATGCCAAATAATTTTGGCCAAACTAAGGAAATTTTTTTGATTGTTTAGAATTTTTTAAAATTTCAAAGGCTTGTGGCTCTAGAATAATGAGTTCTGTATGCTTCACACAGTTAGCACACTTGACCTTCACAGTAATCCTGTGAGACAGGCACCACTGTTATCCCTGTGTCACAGATGGGGACATTCAAATGGGCGAAGTAACTTGCGCAAGGTACCCTGCTCCCGAGTTGGTGGAGCTGGAATTAACCCAGTCTGGCTCCAGGGTTCAGGTGTCGGAGTTGCACGTGGGGTTGGTTAGAAATGCAAATTCCTGCCCTGGCTGGTGTGGCTCAGTGGATTGAGTGCCGGTCTGAGGATCCAAAGGTCGCTGGTTCAATTCCCAGTCAGGGCACATACTGGGTTGCTGGCCAGGCCCCTGGTTGAGGGTGTATGAGAGGCAACCACAGATTGATATTTCTCTCCCCCTCTTTCTCCCTCCCTTCTCCTCTTTCTAAAAATAAATAAGTAGAATCTTTAAAAAATGCAAATTCCTGTGTTCTGTCTCAGACCCTACTGGGAGAGACAAACTCTCAGGGCCGTGAGGAAGTCGGACATCTCTGCTGTCACAGGACGGTTGACAGGTAGAGCTAAGGTTTGCCCCCAAGTCTTTCCGGCTCCCTGCGGCCTTTCTCCTAAGTCACCTTGAGGCTCCCCAGGGTCCTTTCAGGCAGGTTTCCCAGGGATGCCATTTCTCAGCAAAGATCGTTTTAGCAGAAGAAACGGCATGGGCGTGAAGACCCAAACTGCAGATGCCATGACTTGCCTCGCGCTTCCTGAATGCAAGTCCTGGCAACCCAGGGAACCTGCTTCTGGAAGCCAGAGCCAGTCTGCAGTTTTCCCACAACTGGGGCCGCCTTTGTGCTCCGAACTTGGTTGGTTTTAAGTCACGGACATTCTCAGACGTATTCACTGATTCCACCATTTCAGTGCATAAATGCCACACAAAAAATGGTCCATTTTCTTCAACGATTCTCTCGCCTTTGTATTTCTGTCTGGGCACGTTGCTTCCGAAGTCAGGAAGTCCGGTCAGGAGCTTGAACTGGATGAATAAGAGTAAGCTGCCTTCTCTGAGGTGCACTAGCTCTTCCCGCTTGCTTCCAGGAGAATTTGTCAACAGAGGGGATGGCTTTGTGTCAATTTTTTTCAAGCCAAGACTTTTATCTCAAGTCTAATGCTAAGATATGATAAGGGAGGTACCATCTTTCTCTGGCATTTGTACTATGGGAGCAAACCAGCACTTGGGGCTTTTTCCTCATCTGTGGGCTGGGTTTTCTAATGCCTAGTGAATGAGGTCTTTTTTCAAGTTTTCCTCTCAAAATCTAAGGTCATATGCAAATATAGCTAAATAATATGAAAAAGCTCTAACCCCTACCATTTTCCCCACAAATGATCAATTGATTTTTTTTTAATTTAGAAAATTTTGTGGAAAAGTACATGTGACAAAATTTGCCATCTGAAGCATTTTTAAGTATACAGCTCAGTGATAGTGAATACATTCACATTGGGTTTTTAAAAAAGATTTTTGAGTTTATTTTTAGAGAGAGGAGAAAGGAGGGAGAAAGGGAGAGAAACATCGACATGCAAGAGAAGCATTGATGGGTTGAGAAAAACATCCATCAGTTGCCTCTCGCATGCCCCCAACCGGGGACCTGGCCTGCAGCCCAGGCATGTGCCCTGACTGGGAATCGAACTGGCAACCCTTTGGTTCCCAGGCTAGTGCTCAGCCTACTGAGCCACACCAGCCAGGGCTACTCTCCCATTGTATAACCATCACCACCATCCATCCTTAACTCTTCTTATCTATAAAACTGAAGTCCTATGCCTGTTAAAAACCAACTCCCCACTCCCCTCTCTCCACGCCCCCGGCAACCATCATTATTACATTTTCTGTCTCTTAAGAATTTGAGTACCTCGTATAACATGGAACCATATGTATTCGTCTTTTTGTGACTGGCTTATTTCACTCGGCATAATGTCCTTGAGGTTCATCCATGGTACAGCATATTGCAGAATTCCCTTCCTCTATAAGGCTGAATAATATTCCATTGCATGTTTTTACCACATTTTGCTTATCCGTTCATCCATCCGTGGACACTTGGGCTGCTTTTTAGCTATTGTGGATAATGCTGCCCAAAACACGGGTGTACAAATAACTCTTCAAACCCTGCTTTCAGTTCTTTTGGGTATATGCTCAGAAATGGAATTGCTGGATCATGTAGTAACACTATTTGTGACTTGTGTGCAGAATGGCCATACTGTTCTCCACAGCAGCTGCACCGCTTTCCATTCCCACCTGCAGGGCACAAGGGTGCCAATTTCTCCGCATCTTGTCAGCACTTGTTTTCTGGGTTTTGATGGTAGCCATCCTGACCAAATGACTATAAAGTGGTATCTCACTGTATTTGTGATTTGTGTTTCCCTAATGGTAGTGATGTTGAGCATCTTTGCATGTGCTTATTGTCCATTTGTATGTCTTCTTTGGACAAATGTCTGTTCAAGTCCTTTGGTCATTTTTTAATACGGTTGTTCGGGGTTTTGTTGTGCTTTAGGCGTTTTCCATATATTCTGGATATTAATCCCTTATCAGATATAGGATACGGAAATATTTCCTACCATTCTATAGGTTGCCCTTTAATTCTGGATAGTGTCTTTCTGATGCACAAATTTACAATTTTTTCATGAAGTCCAGTTTCTTTTTTGTTGGTTCCCAACTTAACACCATTGAAATGACCACTGCCTGAAACATCAATGGGATGTCTTTGTTTAAAACTTTGATGATTTCCTTAGGATCTATTACTAGAAGTGGAATTACTGAACCAAAATCTTCCCTATTCTGCATGTAGCTGACATAGTGTAGAGTCTTTAAAAGTTTAAATTCCTCCCCCTCCCCCGCCCAGTAATAGAGCTTGTGGTAGGTCAGTCTTAGAACTTGACCAAACTATGGCCATTAAAACTAGATGTCAGTTGTGTGGGATTTATTGACTTTATCTAAGAAGCCTCTCAGCATTGGCTCTTTTTCTGCAAATCCCTTAGTTTTTCCTATCAACTTGGTCCAGCCCAGCTTGGATGAAATGCTCATTTACATGAAAACACCTACTGGGAGGGACTGGCAGAAATCAAGCAACAGAGACTTTCTGAGAATTGAGTGGGGGGTGTGGAGCGGCCAAGCAAGATGTGGTTCCGGAGAGACAAAGATGGATAAAATGCCTTTAAGGATTTCACAGCGTAACGGAATTATTACACATCACCTCTGAGCTGTCTACTGGGCATCTCGGACTTGACATGCGCAAAACAGAAATCTTGATCTTCCCCCCAAATCAGTTTTTCTTTCTCCCAGATATCCCTATTTTTTTTAAAGATTTCATTTATTTATTTTTAGAGAGAGGAGAAGGGAGGGAGACAGAGAGGGATGGAAACATCAATGTATGGTTGCCTCTCACATGGCCCTCACTGGGGACCTGGCCCGCAACCCAGGCATGTGCCCTTGACTGGGAATCGAACTGGGACCGTCTGGTTCCCAGCCCGCGCTCAATCCACTGAGCTACACCAGCCAGGGCAAGATATCCCTATTTTTATATCAACCACACACCCAATTTCTCAAGCCAAAAATTTAGGACTCATTCTTCACTCCTCTCTAACCTGCTGGTAGGAGTCTAGCCTTTCAGCGAATCCTGTCAAATCAACCTACACAATATAGAAATATATCAACTCGAATGTTCCACCCCGGAGCAAACCACCATCATTTCCATCTGTATAATCTCCTCATCTGTCAGCCTCCATCCACTCTTGCATCTCTTCTATCTCTTCTCCAAAATCAGCCAAATTGCCCTTTTAAACATCAGACCCTATCACGTCCCTGGTTAACACCTCCAGTGGCTTTCCATTTCACTTAGAATACAATTCGAGCTCTTCCCATATCCTTCAAGCCCCAGCATTGCCTGGCCTTCATCTACAAGTGCTCCCCTGGCTCATTCAGTTCCTGCCGCACTAACCTCAGGGCCTCCGCAGGGAACGGGTCCCCCTGTTCCAGCGGCCTCCGCGGATCTTTGCAGGGCTCTCTCTCGAGTGAGGTCCTTTCAGAACCCATTCAAGATCACACCCTCAGGCCTGCCTTCCCCGGGCAGCCTACCTCATATAGCCACGCCCCCCCCGCCCCCCATCACCACTGCGTTTTGTTTCTTACCTGCACTTATGTCTCTTAATACATATCCGTGTGCTCATTGTCTCTCCTACGGGCACTATGTGATGCAATTGACCGAGCATAGAGGAGAAATTCTAAGTGTTTGTTAAATGAATGATGAATGGCTGTCACAACTGCTGTTGTTTTATTGATTTATTCATTTGTTTAGCGTATCTCCCCCATTTGAAAGTAAACTTGGAGACTGGGAACGTGTTCATTTTATTCACTGACAAATGCAAAGCCATGTTGAAGTTGGGGGACAACTAATATGATTGCAGGGGCAAAAGGAGGTCTCACAGGTAGAAAGACATCTAAACTGGAACTGACTTGAAATGGGAACCTAAAGACACCGAAAAAGGTAAGATTTCTAGCAGAGGGAATATCGCGAGGTGTTGGGCGGCCAAGATGGCTTCAGCACTTGCTGCCACACTTAATATGGCGACTAAGGAGCGTTCCTGGAAGAAATCTCGCGAGAGCTGCATCGCAGGTACTGTACGGGAATTGAGCCGGGGGTGTGGAAGAGCCAAGATGGAGCCGGCAGCCGGCGTCCCCGGCCCGCTGATTATGAACAACAAGCAGCCTCAGCCGCCGCCGCCTCCGCCGCCCGCAACCGCGCAGCCGCCACCCGGGGCACCGCGGGCCGGCGGCGGTCTCCTGCCCGGGGGCAAAGCCCGAGAGTTCAACCGAAACCAGCGCAAAGACTCGGAGGTCTGAAGCTTCGGGGGCGAGGCCAGCACTGGCGGGCGGTGTCTGAGGACCAGGGCCCGCGGTAGCTCTCGGGTCCAACCTGGGTTTCCCGGAGGGTTCGCTAGGGCTTGACAGGAGAGTTGTCATTTTAGGGCGAAAGGAGTAGGACGTAAGGCTGGCACCCCCGGGGCCGGGGGCGTGAAGCCGGGGTCCGCGCCCGGAGCTCCGCCGCCCGGAAGAACCTCCGGGAGCCGGTGGCTGCTCGTTTACTCCTCCGAGACCGGAGCTGTGGATGCGCGCTTGGAGCCCCAGCCTCTGGGAAGCCGCCCCCACCCCAGTTCGGGGGTGAGGAGCCGGTGGCCCGCGTGCGCTCCAGGGGGCCAGGCGGCAGACCCCCGGTCCCCACATCCTCTCTGCCTCTGGTCCTGTGGGTGCCGCAGCGCGCGGTGGCCGGCGTGTGCGGGCGGGGAAGGGCCCTGGAAGCCGGATGGAGGTAATTATCACCAGTCGTGCTAAGACGCCAGGAGGTTGCGAGAGTAGGAGGGAGGGAACCTTCCATTCGACCTGAGCCAGGGCAGGTTCAGGCCACGGTGCAACAGTGTCGGGGGTTGGTGTGCCCGGTGCGCCCGATGCTGAACTCTTGTGAAAGATCAGAAATACACATTTTAAACAGGAGTGAGGGCTCAGCGTGCCCTTCTCTCTTGCTAGTGGCTGTTCCTCCCCTTCCCAAGATGCTGGAGTCTGGAGCTGACAAGTCACCTCGCCCTGAGTTAAAGAATTCCTCCCACTGCCTCCCATTGTGGAATTCATGAATGAAGACAGTCGCAACGCAGCGATTTAGGGCTTCTTAATCAGCACGTTCCCAGAGTACTTACTGTGGGGTCTCTCCTTTACTAGACAGTTGGGCGGCTCATCAGTCAGACACTTACTGATGAGGGAATTCCTTGCCGTTCATGCAAAACGCCCAGGTCATATCAGCGCGTGGTCGTACTGTCTTCAGACATGTGAAGTCAGGCTTTGGTTTTTGTTGGCAAGGGAAAACCTCTGCTAAAACATGTAAAAACTTGGCAAGTCCAAAGCAGACATTCCTTGAGCTCTTAAGTGAATTATTTGAGGAAGGGAAGACACTGACCTCTTAAGGAGCCCTTTTGCGGGGTAGGGGATGTTCGTGGAGAGAGTTTTACATTGTCTTAAGGAGCTTGTGAGTGGTCAAATAAATACCCTTTGATGCATTTAAATTTCTCTTTGTACCTTTTACTTCTCATGTGGGCTCAGCACAAGGAAGGTCAGTCAGAGGCACATCTAAGCTGAGAGCCCTGTCTGATTGTGTTTTCTTAGAGATAGTGAGGCCCTCTCAGCTCCCAGCTGAGACCAGCAGGCTGGGGGCCTGAGCAGGGCCTGGAGGACAGGGAGGTGGACACTTGTTGAGAGCCCACTGTGCGCTCCTTTGCTGTGATTAGTGCTTGAAAACCTTCCAGGCAGATTTCTGTCGCTCTTGTCCTGCAAACGGAACTGAAGTTCAGGACCTTGCGCAAGTGCGCACTCTGTTGCCTCTGAAAGGGGAGTCGGGTGCTTCGTGCTGCTCGGTGTTCGTGGGTGGTCTTTGTCTCCCCAGGTGGCTTGTAATCAAGGCTGAGGACTTGGCCTCCTCCTCCACTTTTCTCCTCTGAGAATAAGGCTTCCAAGATGACATGTTCTCAGTGATCACCTGTCCGCAGCAATAAAAAGATTCTCTTTGCCCACGTTCTCTCCTGTGCTGGGGAGGGGAGCCATTCTGGTCAGCTGCTTCCTTCTCCGCCTCTCAGTTCTCACCGAGAGCCGAGAGAAGGGCAGGAAGACCGAGGGTGTCAGCGTTCATTCTGTCCTGAGCTGTTGGTAGCCCACTAGCCAGAAAGAAGGGAGGCTTCTGGAATCTTAGCGCCATGTGGAACGGTCATTCACTGCCCAGAATGCATAGAAACTTTGTGTTATTCACCCAGCAAGTATTTTTTTAGTTTACACCATCATTCACGCATGCATGCATTCATTCATGCCAAATAGTGTGCTGGGCATTGTGAAACCGTTGGTGAGCAAAATGGACCAGGTTCCCCCTCTGAAGGAACTGGCGGTCTCCTGGAGAGGCAGACACTTCACAAGCACACCCGCCTCTGTGTGTGATTGTAGGTTGGGGTGGGTGCCCTGAGAGGCCTGTGCTAGCCTGGGAGACAGAGTGTGGAGCTGAGACCTCGGAGAGGTGGAGGCAGTGGTCCTTCACACGGCAGCGTCTCTTGGGAATCCCGGCGACCTATCGGCTCCCTCTCTCCTGTTCCCAACAGGGCTGTTCCGAGTCCCCAGACCTGGAGTTCGAGTATGCCGACACGGACAAGTGGGCCTCAGAGCTCTCGGGTAAAAAGCCTGCACCTCCGTGTTACTTGAGGGTGTTTTCTCCTTACTGGTGGTTAATGAAAGTGAGAGGGAATGCCGTCTGCGAGTTCATTTCCCCCTAGTTCGTCTTAGTAATGGTGCGTGTAAAGCATGTTAGTTACTGGGCTTAGGTCTCGTGCATCTCATCACTGTGGCTGGTCCTTTCCTTTGATGAAGCGTCTCTGTGTGGGCAGCTCAGTCGGCTGTGGACAGAGATGCTCCCTGGCCACTCGCTGTCCCCGACAGTAGTCTCGCCTAGAGCGGTGGTCGTGCAGACTGCCCACAAGTGTGCCTGCATCTGGGCACGCCTGCCGCGCAAGTGTGACGTGGGGTTTGCTGAGCTGCTCCTCCAGCCCCAAAGCACAGGTCCTCTTCAGGAGGTGGCCGCCATGTGAGAGACATGTTCGTGACGGCAGCCAGCCTCTAGCATGGTGTGGTGGGATCATGCGCCCGAGACTGGACATGCCTGCGTTTGTGCTTGCCTGGCATTCTGGTGGTCAGCTGCCGGGGAAGCCAGCCTTGTCTCCATCCCATTCATCAGGAACTGAGGCCTCCTTAGTAGTTGTGAAACATAGTCTCTGCTGCATGTGAGACCTGGTGTGGAATGTGGACGCAGAGCTGACGACCCTGTGTTCTTGGCAGAGCTTTACAGCTACACGGAAGGGCCGGAGTTCCTGATGAACCGAAAGTGCTTTGAGGAGGACTTCCGGACCCACGGTGAGTGGCACCTTGTGCTTCTTGGTTCCTTTCTGCCTGTGTCCTGAGGGCCGCAGGGTGTCTCTTAGTATCCGAGCAGCCCAGTCGTCCTGGGGTAGCCTGCGAAGGCTGTTGAACCGTGATTGTTCCAGGCCAGGTATGACATTTAGCGTGGGCTTACAAACACTCTGGTGGTGGCTTTTCAGAGTCTGAGTACTCGGGGGCGGGGCGGGGGAAGGGCACTTGATGTGGTTAAACTTGCACCAAAAATAGCGTCGTTTCATTCAAATTCATAAGGCATCAATGTGTCCTCACCCCTTGTGTAGAGAGCAGCTGATCTTTCCGAGTTCTCTGGTCCCGTGGCAGTCCTGAATTTGCTGGGCGAACACGGTGTCAGGTCCACTGTAAGAGTTTTTCTGGGCTCAGGTGTCCCTGGTCTCTTGCCTTGCAGTGACAGACAAGAAGTGGACTGAGCTGGACACCAACCAGCACCGTACCCATGCCATGAGGCTGCTGGACGGCCTGGAAGTCACCGCCAGGGAGAAGAGACTCAGGGTGGCCCGGGCCATTCTCTATGTTGCCCAAGGTACGGAGCGGGCCCCCAGGCCGCGGCCTCCCCTTCAGTGACCAGGCCAGCTGGGTCCAGGAGGGGCTCAGTGAGCTGTGCCTGGGCCTGCAGGCACCTTCGGGGAGTGCAGCTCCGAGGCGGACGTGCAGACCTGGATGCGCTACAACGTCTTCCTGCTCCTGGAGGTGGGCACGTTCCATGCTTTGGTGGAGCTTCTGAACATGGAAATAGAGTGAGTTCTCCCAAGGGACGAGTAGGGGACGGGGTGGGGGCTGAGCTTACAGAACTGCCTAGTCTTGAGGGTCTGGTGCAGGGCCTGAGTTCTCACTTCCTGGTCCTGGGGCGTCTGGTGCCGTCTGAGCACAGGTCACGGTGTTGTGCTCCCCGATGGGGAAGCACTTGCCGCGGAACCCCTTCTCCTGCCTCTGGGGGAGGCGCTGACTCCAGTCTCTCCTGCAGCAACAGCGCCGCGTGCAGCAGTGCGGTGAGGAAGCCGGCCATCTCCCTGGCCGACAGCACGGACCTGAGGTGAGGCCGCGGGGGCCGCAGCGAGGGCAAGAGGGCCTGGGGAGCGTCCTTGGGTTCTCTCACTGTATGCTGTGTGCGTGTTCCTTCTCGCATGCTAGCCTGCAGCCGTGTGGGGTTAGTCGGCCCTGCTGAGGGCTCTCCCGGCTCGGGGGGTCCAGGTTGAGTCTCCCAGAGGAAATCCCAGGTAGAGCCATCTGTGACAGAACCCCAGTGCCACCGGGAGCTCGCTGTGGCATTCTGTATTGCACTAAGTGCCCGATGTGGCCCCGTGGGCTCCTCCGTCCTCATGCACAGCCTGCCCGCCGTCTGTGCAGGGTTAGTCCTGACCATTCCTGATGCTTCGCGGGTGCGCAGGAAGGAATAGCAGCTGCTCAAGAGCAAGGTCACCTTCCCCTCCTTGTGAGGATCAGGGTCTGTTTAATCTTGTGCACTTAGAAATTTTCAGACTGGGGGTTGGTGGTGTCCCCACTGTAGTCAGGGTCCCCGGCATCGCCCTGCACACTCCTGACTCCCACTCACTGTGGTACCCACACCCTGTTCTCACTTCCACGCTGCTCTGCTTTGGCAGATCCAACCCCTACTTCCACGGCTCACTCCCCCTTGTGTCGTTTTCATTCCGGGAAGCTCAGGGCAGTGAGTGCTCTTGGCCATTCTGGTTCACAGTAATCCATTCAGCAGCCACTTGCCAAGCACCTGCTTTGAGTGTGCACTTTGCGGGACACTGAATTCGCAGAACAGGTCCGGTCCCAGCCCTGGTGACGTGGAGCCGGGAAGGAAGCGCTGCGCTCTCTCGGGTGGCTCTCGATTTCCTGGGTGTCGCAGCCCTCCCTCGTCAGCTGGTCTTCTGCTCCACTCCCTCGCATCAGCTGGGGCGTGAGGAAGCCAGGGCGCTCCCTTGACCCCCCACCCTCCCGGTTTTCTCATCCCCAGGGTCCTGCTCAACATCATGTACCTGATCGTGGAGACTGTCCACCAGGAGTGCGAGGGGGATGCGGCTGAGTGGAAGACGATGCGGCAGACCTTCAGGGCTGAGCTAGGTGGGACCCCGGGTCCTGGTCGCTGAGGCTGGCGGGCTTGGGAGAGGCCTGTGCCTGCCTGTGGCCCTGACACCTTTGTGTTGTCTCCAGGTTCCCCGCTGTACAACCACGAGCCGTTCGCCATCATGCTCTTCGGGATGGTGACCAAATTTTGCAGTGGCCACGCCCCTCACTTTCCCATGAAGAAGGTTCTTTTGCTGCTTTGGAAGACAGTGCTGGTGAGCACCCCCTTGAAAAGGAGCGCAGGTGCCAGGGGACAGGGCAGGTGTGGGGCTTGGACTGCCGCTGCCCTGGGGCTCACCCCCCCCACCCTTCTGAAGGGGTTGGCCCTGTGGGGCCCGGGCGGGGGGTTATGGCCTCTTCAGAGTGGCCTGCACGTTTTATCTTGGCTGCACGTCCTATTGGCTCCCCCCAGAGCCTCCCTGAAGCCAGAGAGGAAAGCTGAGTCGCTCAGAAACAGTGAAAGTAAGCGGCCTGAAATTGCTGGCACTACTGGCTTCTAGGGGGATATTTAGATGGTGCTTTTTTTTTTAATTGGAATATCTTGCAACAGACAGTTGACCTGTGAACAACGCAGGTTTAAGCTGCGCGGGTCCAGTTATATGCGGGTTGTTTAAATACAAGTGGGCCCATGCAGGTGAAACCCACATTCAAGAGTCAGCTGTGTTTTCAGTTCGCGGTTTCAGATCCCCACAGGTGGAGGGCCGACTTCAGCTCTGTGTGGGTTTTGAAGTGTGCGGGGGGTCGGCACCCCATCCCCTGCACTGTTCTGGGGTCGGCTGAATTTGAGTCTGACTTGGAGGTTTGGCGTGTGCAGCTTCTGAAGCGTACAGGCTCACTGGTTTTTCTGGGAGCTTGAAGGGTTAGGCTCTTCAGTCTGCGTTTTTTTTTTAATTAACCTGAAGACACGTCGCACACGTAGAGCTACATGGATGTGTTCAGCAGGCCCAGCCAGCCCCTCTTGCTCCTCTCCCCTTCTGCTGTCACCTGAGAGTGCAGGGAGTCCGTCGTTCAGGGCGGGGAGGCGGTGTGGGTGCCGGTGCTCTGGAGCCCGACGCAGCCCTGCCCCGTCTGACGCAGTGCACGCTGGGCGGCTTTGAGGAGCTGCAGAGCATGAAGGCGGAGAAGCGCACCCTCCTGGGCCTGCCCCCGCTGCCTGAGGACAGCATCAAAGTAATCCGCAACATGAGGGCCGCCTCTCCACCGGCCTCTGCCTCCGACCTGATCGAGCAGCAGCAGAAGCGGGGTCGGCGGGAGCACAAGGTGAGGGCGACAGAGGCCCCTGCTGCCCCCGAGGGCTCTCCGGGTGCACACAGGGCGGCGCGGTCCCCGGACGGGCACAATGGGGCGTCGTCTCTGAACAGCTTGTCAGAATGAAGGCCTCCAGGCGGGAACGCGGGGTCCCCAGTCCAGGGGCCCAGGTTTTAGTGGGCACTTGGGACGTGGCACTTTGAAGGGACTAGGACAGGAAATGGCATGTCATTTGGGCTCAACCTTGGCTTCCTGTTTCCCACTGCCCTTGGCTCTCCACCTGCGCTTTTCTGTGTTCCAGCCTTGCCAGCTTGCTTGCCCCTCTGTAGGTCCTCAGCTGGCGCTGGTTGTCTGCTCTCCCCTCCCCTCCCCGTGTCCAGGCTCTGATAAAGCAGGACAACTTGGACGCCTTCAACGAGCGGGACCCCTACAAGGCCGACGACGCCCGGGAAGAGGAGGAGGAGAACGACGACGACAGCAGCCTGGAGGGGGAGGCGTTCCCCCTCGAGCGGGACGAGGTGCTGCCTCCCCCGCTCCAGCACCCCCAGACCGGCAGGCTCACCTGCCCTAAGGGGCTTCCATGGGCGCCCAAGGTCAGGTGAGTCTCAGCCCCTTGGAACCCTCTCGGCTCCTGAAACCAGAGCCCTCACACCCTCCGGCCTGGCGCCTGGCCTCGGGCACTGCCTGAGGTCCTCTGCCAGGCAGGCTGACCTCGGCTCTTAGGTGAGGCTCTCCTGCAGTGCCCTGTGCTGGCCCAGCTGGCTTTGTACAGAGGGCCCTCGTGTGCTCCTGAGTCCAACAGGAGCTAACTCTCCGTTAGACGCGGGAGCTAGGGAAGGGGCACAGGGAAAATGAGAACGGGGACGTTCGCATGAACTCATCTCCATGCGCCCTGGGGTCGTACATGGTTAACGTGAAAATTCTAGGTTAAGGACGAGCCCTGTAGAACCGTGATTAAGATACGTGAGACCCCTGTGCGTGAATCCATGGATGGGAAGGGGCCTGGATATACAGAAATGCTATCGGTTTGAAAAGGCACCGACTTAAGAAATAGGTAAACGTGTGAGAAGTTATAAAGTCATTTTCTTAATCCAGGTAAAGCCCCAGTTTTCAGGGGCCCGTGATGGGGAAACACAGCAGAGCATCAGGAAAGGCAGGATGTGCTGCTTATTTGGGACCAGAAATGCAACTCGTGAGAAAAATCAGTAGCTTATAGCTCTCACTGTTGTAAAAAATCAAATACTTGAGGAGTTCTGTTGACAAACTTGTTAATATCTGAATAAAGTATGCTTTTAATTTGATGCATCACTTCAATTTTGCAAGTAAACTAGTTACATGTAATTTCAGATTATAGGTTCAATAACATTATGAAGGACATTAAACTAGACAGAAGGTTTCAGTTCTTTTTGCTTTTTTTTTTTCCCATAAAAACTGTTGTGGGAGATTTTTCCTTCCAGCTTCGCAGTTCCTGGACGTTCCGTAGTTTGTTAGCCAGGGCTCCTCGGAGCACCGCGCAGTGCAAACCTTGCTCTCTTTCCTTGGCAGAGAGAAGGACATCGAGATGTTCCTCGAGTGCAGCCGCAGCAAGTTCATCGGCTACACTCTGGGCAGGTGAGTGTGACCCGAGTCCCCTCTGAGGAGAGGTAGCGAGAAGTTCGCTCTCTCGGCCTTTGGTGTTTGGGGACCCAGGTGGATAGATGTCCGGGCTTCACACAGGGCCTTCTTTATTCTCCAGCGACACGAACACGGTGGTGGGGCTGCCCAGGCCAATCCACGAAAGCATCCGGACTCTGAAACAGGTAGTGGCTTTGGGTGAGCTTCTGGCCTCGTTTGGTCCCCAGTGAGGAAAGTGAGCCCAGCCCGCTGGGAGGAGCTGTGTTTCTCTTGTCCCTGCCTGGAGGCGCCTGGGCCAGAGGGACGGGTGGCCTGCGGCTGTGCCTTTCTACAGCTCTTTGTAGGTCTTGTTTTAGCTGAGCTTTTGTTGGGGACTTACTGGTGGCTCGTTCAATATTGTATGACCTGCCCTGGCTGGTGTGGCTTGCTGGATTGAGTGCCCAAAAGGTCGCTGGTTCAATTCTCAGTCAGGGCACATGCCTGGGTTGTGGGGCAGGTCCCCAGTTGGGAGGCGTGTGAGAGGCAGCTGACTGATGTGTATCTCACACGTTGATGTTTCTCTCCCTCCCTTCCCCTCTCTCTAAAAGAAAATAAAATCTTAAAAAAACAAAAAGATTGTATTACCTGAGAGTTGTTGGAATTTTAAGGGGCTTATTAAATACCCTCCCCCTTTTCTTGCTCCGGTTCTGAGGTGATTGAGGTAGAGGAGGGGATTGCAGCTCCAGCTTTGTTGCTGACGGAGCAGTGGGACGAGGAGGCAAGGCACGCAGTATTGCCGGGGCTGAAGCCCTGACTTCCAGGGTGGGGCGGCTCGCCCAGCCGGGCCCAGGCTGTGCCGGAGCTGCTGAGCCTGGTGCCGGAGCAGGGGAGGGCAGCGGCAGGGCCCTGTCGCTGTCGTTACAGAGAAGAGAGAAGGAGGCTGGGCCAGGAGTGTCCTGGTCCTTCCACGCTCACCGCTCAGCGGGGCGGGGCTGTGCGGGGCCGGAGAGACCAGGGTGTGGAGCACACGCGTGTTCCTCCGCGTGGGGGGACTTCAAGAGGTGGGAAGAGACGTCTCTCCTCACAGTGTATCTGAAGTGTAAATGTTTATGTTTTTGAAACATTTCTAAAGTTTTTAGTACCAAGTGGACCCATAGAGTTGGGCTTTTTGAGTACCCAGGTACTTGATTCTGAGTACTTGGGTACTTGATTCTGAGTACCTGGGTACTTGATTCTGCTTTTAATAGTTTTTCTGTCACTCTTACCGCCTCAAGGCCCCTTTCTCTCCTTTAATTTGCTTTTTTCTAATCTGTGTGCTTTTGCACTGGTTTTAAAGGCAAGTGCTCGCTTAGAAAGGTGGTTTGGGTTTGGGATGTTAGTTAGGGATCTTTGTGGAGCTGTAGCCCGCTCGGAGAAGGCTGAGTCAGAGGAGGGTGGCGGGGGCCTTGGCCAGGGTGTAGGTGGCTAACCAGAGCCTAGAGTCGGCCTCAGCGCCCTCTCCCCGCTCGCCAGCACAAGTACACGTCGATTGCGGAGGTCCAGGCGCAGATGGAGGAGGAGTACCTTCGCTCTCCTCTCTCAGGGGTGAGTTGGGAGCCTTCCTCAGCCAGCAGGTTCCCCAGCTCTTCCCGAGCTCTGTGCTGAGCCCTCGAAGCTGTCTTGGTCCCTGTCCCCAAAGCCCCGGTCTCGCTCCTGTGGCCGGGAGGGTGGGGGGTGGCCTGTGTCTGGTGCAGGGGTTAAGAATGCAGACTAAGCCAGTCACCGCCTCTGAATCCCGGCTCTGCTATTCAGTGGGTGACGACCCAGCAGGAGGCTGGGTCTCTCTGTGCTTCAGTTTCCTCACTGTGAAACGGGCGTAATAACGGCGCCTTAGAGTGGTAGTGAGGTCTACCTGAGCTGTTGCAAGGGCCTGGCATGTCCCACCATCACCACCGACGTCGTTACAGCGATACTTACAGACCCCCCTCCGGCTGGCAAGTGAGCTGGCTCAGGAGGCCTGGTCGGACTGGGGTTTGTGTGTGTGCTGCTGTGTTGGAAGGGAGAAGAGGAGGTCGAGCAGGTCCCTGCAGAAACCCTGTACCAAGGCCTGCTCCCCAGCCTGCCTCAGTACATGGTGAGTGCCCCTCAGTGGCCCGCAGTCGGCACCTGCCGTGGGGTCGCCCTCCCCGTTACACTGGACTTGGGAGCGTGTCCTTCAGCCCCTCCCCCAGCCCCTCAGGGAGGACCACCTCCCCGCTTTGTCCTGCACCTGGGCGCTTGGGCAGGCGGTCTCAGGGTCTCCTGCTCCACAGATCGCGCTGCTGAAGATCCTGCTGGCCGCAGCTCCCACCTCAAAGGCCAAAACAGACTCGATCAACATCCTAGCGGACGTCCTGCCCGAGGAGATGCCGTGAGTGCCGTGGTGCTGTGAAGGGTGCCGGTTGGGGCAGCAGAACAGGGAGGTGTTTGCGTTCAGCCCAGTGTTTGCTGGGTTGCTTTCTTTCCTGGGCTCGACTTCTCTGCAGGTTAAGTTGAGGGTATTCCTGGCTCAGCAGAAGCAATAAGTACCGGATTAAATACTTAGTTTTACTGGTTGGGGGTAAGGCTTAGTCCAGTCGGCCCGGACTCTAGCGTGGACTCTGCCATTAGGTGAATGCCTGGTTGCACTGGGGGGAGCCGTTGCCTTGTCTGCAAAGTGACTCAGGCTGTGTCTGACATTCCCAAGACCTTCCCTCAAAAGCTATGTGACTGGGACATCCGGGATGAGTAGGTTCAGCATCTGGATGATTTGCCAGCCAGCGGCTGAACCTCAGCTGGGTAGGGGTTCCCCCCGTTCCCCAACAGGCTGGCATGCGGGGCACTTGTGAATGTCAGGGTGATGGTGGATCCTCGGGCTTTTCCTCCCGGGGCTGCAGACTGCACCTCTGATGCGCAAGCACAAGCCAAGAGCATGTCCTCCTTTGAGAGGGACCGGCCTTGACCTGGTGCTCTGCCTGGCCGCTGAGACCACCCAGCTCCCTGGTGGCTGGGCTCCTTGTGTCTGGTGTGAGCGCCAGGTGAGGGAGGAGGCAGGACTTGGCCAGTACCGAAGGGGTGTCAACGGACACTGGGCCATCGCGACGGCCCTTGGGCTGCGGGTTCCAGAGTCAAATACTGTGTTTCTTGTGAAGATTTACAGTGAGAAGTCCTGAGTTCAGGAACTGATTTAAAGGTCTAATCACTATGTCGGACATCTAAAACTAATGTAATGCTATATGTCAAGTGTAATTGAAAAATAAGTTTTAAAAAAAGAAAGAAACTGATTTAACTCAGCGCATCATAAGTTTATCTGACCCCAGAACCATCTTCCCTGTACCATGGAACGCCTCGGCGTGGCGGTGTCCCACGGAACACGCCGGAGGAGGACGGCTTCTGTGGTGGCAGAAGCTTAGGGGAGATGTTGAAAAAGGTTCATTGCTGGGGGAAAAGCAGGAACTAGGCCAAAAACGTGATTGGGGCATCCCAAGGAAAAGAAACCTCGCACTGAGCTGGGGAGGCAGGAGGCAGGTGGGAGGGCTCTGCCGTGCTGCCGACTGACCCGGAGCCTGTGTTTCCAGCACCACGGTGCTGCAGAGCATGAAGCTGGGCGTGGACGTGAACCGCCACAAAGAGGTCATCGTCAAGGCCATTTCCGCTGTCCTGCTGCTGCTGCTGAAGCACTTTAAGTTGAACCACGTCTACCAGGTACCTGCAAGGCCTGCCTTCCCTCCTGTCGTCTGGGCCAGGGCCTTGGGCGGCGCTGCTCCTCCAGTCCCAAAGAGCAGAGGCCTTGGCCATCAGACTCTCGAGCTCTGCGTGAATGTTCTGAGACCCAGTCTTCCAGCCACGGCCTTTGTCACCGGAGGAAAGACGGCGAGATCCCTAGCGTCATGCTAATAACGCCTTTCCTGCTGGTTTCAGTTTGAATACATGGCCCAGCACCTGGTGTTCGCCAACTGCATCCCCTTGATTCTAAAGTTCTTCAATCAAAACATCATGTCCTACATCACGGCCAAGAACAGGTACTGAGGCCCAGAGGTCAGGAGGGGTGGGTATGGCCAGTCGGCAGGGCTCCCAGCTGGCCTCTCCCACTGAGCTGACTCAGCACCCACAAGCTAGCACTCTCTCGGGCTTCAGGACGCAAAGATGGATGAGACATGGTCCCTTCCTGTGAAATCTGAGTTCAGCTCTCCAGCTAGTCTAGTGACCGGAGACTCAGTCTGTGCCTGGAGGGGAAGGGTCTCATCCTGGGCTTCAGGGCTGCCCTCGCTGTCCTCTTGTGCCTTTTTTTTTTTTTTTTTTTTTTTGGAGGACGCTAGCTGGCCAGGCTGCCTGTTCTCTCTGAGCTCAGCCAGCCACCTGCACTGTCATGTCCTGTCTGCTGACTTGCACCCCACCCCTCTGCCGGGTGCCAGCCGTACTTGACAGGGCCTGCGTGTCAGTGTGGTGCGTTGTAGGGTGAGCCGTCAGCCAGACACCATCTCGCGCAGGGACTTGGCCTAAATTCAGTGCCTTGAGAAGTCTTCCTGCCTCCCGCCCGCCCCCCAGCCCCCGGGCCCCAGATTCATTGCTGCTGGGAAAGCGGGGTCTCCATCCCTTGTGAGATTGCAAGCTGGTCTCTGGCCAGAGGGGCCTTACAAGTCCCCTTGGAGCAGGTATTTCCTCGTCTTAGAGCTGGAGGACCCAGGGCGGTACAGACGGGGTAGAGTCCCGCTTCCATTCCAGCGAGTGAGGGGGAGAGCAGGGGCTAACCCCATCGCAGCTGCTGCCCAGACCCCGGCCGTGGCTCACGGCGGCGCCTGCCTTCTCTTGCCCTCCCAGCATTTCTGTCCTGGATTACCCTCACTGCGTGGTGCATGAGCTGCCGGAGCTGACCGCTGAGAGTCTGGTGAGCGGCGAGGCTCTTCCCCAGCGTCCCTTCGGTGTGGGCGTTGGTGGTGGGGAGCCTGCCTCCCCGCACGGGGATAGGTGAGGTCACTGGCGAGTGCCTGGCTCTGAACGCACTGCACGTAGGATTCGGATGTTGGAATTAGTTTGTCTCGGGAGCAGGTCTTCAGGGGCCGACGGCCCAGAGCTCACCAGGCCTAGTTGCTTCTCTCTCCCTGCACTGTAGCTCTGGGGCCACAGCTCTGAGGGGCCGAGGCCCTGGCCCCCAGTAGCATGCTGTTTTCTGCTGGAGAATTTTAGGGAGCTCCCCCTACCCCTTTCCAGCTTCTGGGGTGGAGTTCCCCCCCGGGCCGAGGAGAGGACTGGGTTCCCAGTACAGGAGAGAGGCCGCATCTGGGAGATCACACACGTGAGAGCCCT
This sequence comes from Micronycteris hirsuta, assembly GCA_004026765.1. Taxonomy (NCBI): domain Eukaryota; kingdom Metazoa; phylum Chordata; class Mammalia; order Chiroptera; family Phyllostomidae; genus Micronycteris; species Micronycteris hirsuta. The sequence goes on along the minus strand of PVJI01007336.1, from coordinate 36,639 downwards.
GGAGGCTGCCGCGCCCCGCCACTGTGAGCCTCATGGTGCTTCCTGGGTGTCCCCTGCAGGAAGCAGGTGACAACAACCAGTTTTGCTGGAGGAACCTCTTCTCTTGTATCAACCTCCTCCGGATCTTGAACAAGCTGACCAAGTGGAAGCATTCCAGGACGATGGTGAGTCAGTGCAGCCAGCAGGCCTGGAGCCTGAGCTCCCGCTGAGTGCTACGCCCTGTGCCGTCCCTTGAACCCTTGAACATGGGAGCGGGGGTCCCCAGGGTGGGTTTGCTGCTGTGGCTACATCCTTCCCTCCTACCTTCCCTGCAGCCACATCCTTGCCTTTTAAGGGCTGACTCCTAGTTCCTTGATGAGTTGAGCTGGAGGCTGGAGAAGCTCAGTCATGCACTGAATCATTCACACTTGCAGAACGGGTTTCTGCCTGACCAGTGTTCTGGGGGTGCCCTGAACCCTGAGTGTGTGGGTGCCCTGGGTGGGAGGTCCATGAACCCTCTGAAACTGTAGGCACATGCATACAGCGGTATTTCTAAAGGAACTTGTGGCATTCTTCGTACTCCAGAAAGACGCACAGTGAGGGTGGCCAGCAATCTTGGTTTGCCTAGGATTCTAGCGGTTTTAGCCGTTGAAGTCCCAGGTCCCAGGAATCACCCCAGTCTGGGGAGGACTGGGACAGTTGGCCATCCTGCCCATGACCCCAGAAGGGTTTGAGCAGCCAGGTGGTGACACAGGCATCCGTTCTGCCCTCCACCGGGCCGCCCTGTGCCCCTGCCAGATGCTGGTGGTGTTCAAGTCCGCGCCCATCCTGAAGCGGGCGCTGAAGGTGAAGCAGGCCATGATGCAGCTCTACGTGCTGAAGCTGCTCAAGGTGCAGACCAAGTACCTGGGGCGGCAGTGGCGCAAGAGCAACATGAAGACCATGTCTGCCATCTACCAGAAGGTCCGGCACCGGCTGAATGATGACTGGGCCTACGGCAATGGTGAGGCCCTGCCCTAGAGGGTGGCGGTGTGGCCGGGGGGTGGGGAGGTGGGGGGGTTGCCGGGGCCAGGGGCAACTTTCCCGCTCTGCTCCCGGTGCCTTCCGAGGGACCGGAGTGCTAGGAAGGACTTTGAGGCTCTGGTCAACCCCATTCCTCTGTGCCTCCCTCGAAGTCATTCCTTTTCCGGAAGTTGTCGCAAGGCTCCCTTGTCCCCTCTCTCCACCTGCAACTGCCTCGGTTCTGGCCACAAATCCTTTTGGCTCCTGGTGGCTTCTCACCTCCAGGGCCTTTCTCTCTGTCAGTGCCTCGAACTGTGTTCCAGGGATTGTTCCAAAATGCAGATCTGGTGGCACCTCCCTGAGTCAGGGCCTTCATTAACCTCTGGTGGCCCTTAGAATTAGAGCCGAATGCCTAAGCACGCACCTGAGGCCCACACCTCATCCCTCCCTGTCGTCCTCCGTGATCTGGCCCAGCTTCTGTTCAGTGCAGCCTGTCCCACCCAGGGCTCTGGGCACACAGAGCACTCGGTTCGTGCATGTCATCCTGTGTTGTCCCCACTTCTGTCCCTTCTCCCAGCAGGGCGCCTCCTCTGCTCCCCCCCCCCATCTGTCCCATATCTGCGTGTGCTGTGTCTCCTCCCTTCTGGGCAGCCGCCTTGGCCTCCTGGGCAGAGTGGGTTCTTCCTGGTGTCCCCTCAACATGTTCCTGCACTGTCACAGTCCTGGCCCAGTGCACCAGGGCCACGTGACTGCATCCCCAGTGCCTTGTGTTTGTACCTGGGTAGAGAATGGAGAGAAGGGGCTCACGAGGGGACCTCCAGGCTCCTCCCCTGACCCCGGACTGCCAGGGAGAAGGTGGCTTTCAGAGAAGTGTTTGTGCCTGTCCTTTGCTGCGTCCACACGGACGGCAGTGCAGCCCCTGCTCTGTAGAGCTGGCTTCCTCCGTTCACCCGGCCCTCCTGTGCATGAGTCCTCTAGGGAGGGGGTCCCTTTGGCGTCCTTGAGCATGGGGCTTGGAGGCTGACAATCAGCTTTTCAAGCCAGAGTGGCCCAGCCCTTAACGCAGGAACGCAGGGGCGCGGCCTTGAGGGCCTGGTCTGACCTTGTCCTGCTCTGGCCTAGATCTGGACGCCCGGCCGTGGGACTTCCAGGCAGAGGAGTGTGCCCTCCGTGCCAACATTGAACGCTTCAACGCCCGGCGCTACGACCGGGCCCATAGCAACCCTGACTTCCTGCCTGTGGACAACTGCCTGCAGAGTGTCCTGGGCCAGCGGGTGGACCTCCCTGAGGACTTCCAGATGAACTACGACCTCTGGTTAGAGAGGGAAGTCTTCTCCAAGCCCATTTCCTGGGAGGAGCTGCTGCAATGAGGCTCCTGGTGAGGAGACTGAAGAGGAAAGGAGGTGATGTCCAGGTGCCCAGGGCCCAGCCCGGGTCACTGCAGTGCACCTGTCCGCCTCCAGGTGGCAGCACAGCCCCACCGTGCCCTCCCCAGATAGCACCTGGCCTCTGGTTGATGCCCAGCGTCCTGCCTGGGAGCAGCCATCTCTGCTTGGCATCTTCTTTCTTCACTCCCGCCTCCCTCTTCTCTTGGACATGGTTGGTTGCAGCTCATTTGTCATTCAGCCCAAGGCTGGCTGGAAAAAGCTGGGATGGGCTGGGAACCCATTATATCCGAATTTCAGAGGTCACGCTGACTCTTCTTGAGACATGCAAATCCTTGGCAGATCAGCTTGCCAAGGAGGAGGGCTGAGGATCAGGGCCAGGAAGCCAGAGTCCTGGTTCTGTGTTGGGGTTTGTGATGTCGTTCTAGCCTCCTGCTGAGTTTCCTCCAGAAGCAGTAGCGGGGCAAGCCCGCTGGCGCTTTGGTTTTGGATGGGGTCGGGGTAGGAAGAGAAGCGTCCCTTCACCAGAGGTGCCGTGTTTCCTCTTGGTTTGCAAGGGCCTGTAAATAGCTGTACATAAATCTGTGTGTTCTCTTGTGCCATCCCGGGATTTTTACTGTGTCTGTGTATTCTGTTTACATTAAAAGGAAGCAAAACCAATCCCAGTGGCCTTGTCTGCAGAAAATTCGGCTCCTGCGTGTCTCCTCCAGGTCTAGAAAGGGGGTTTTCTTGCCAGCATTGGTAGGTGCCCCACTTGTCTTCTCCCAAGCTGCCCGCCTTTTCCTTCTGGGGTGGGGCAGGCTCCCCTCCAAAGTGTTCCCTCTCCCCAGTCAGTCGGAGTTGCCGCAGCTCCAGGACTCGGACTGCTGGAGCGACACGTGGCCCTGCACCCCCGAGTCTGATGTCACTGCAGTAGGAGCCCCAGGTTTCTCCGGATGGCACTCCTGAGCTGCCCTCAGCCATGCCGGTTTCAGTGCTGAGGGGAGGGGCTGGTCAGGGGGTCGGGTGCTCTGGGCTCTTGCTGGGGCAGACAGTTGGGACTGAGGAAGCAGTCCGTCAGGAGTCAGCCCCAGAGTGGAAAGGAAGTGTCCGAGGGCCCGGGAGCCCCAGGGCTGAGCGGAGGTAGGGGGAAGCAAGGAGAACCTTTGTGGCAGCGGTGAGTTTGAGGCCTGGAGCCCTCTGGAGGCGCGTCTGCCTCCTCCTAACTCAGTCCTAAGGCTCTGCTTCTCTGACCTCCCGTTCTGATGCTGGTGAAAGGGGCATTCGTTCCCTTTTCAGAGCTGCTTGAGGTTCCCGTGCCTTACCTGTGGGCTGCGTGTGCGAGTGTTGTGTCTCCAAGGGGTCTTGACTCGTAGAGAATCGTGTTCTGGAGGAACCTCCCCTTGTTGGTTCGGTTCAGCGCCTGTCCTGCCTGGGTCCCGCTGAGCCTGGGCCCCGGGCGGGAATCCAGGACAGGCCCTGATGTGCCCGCGTGGCGGGGCGCAGAGGGGCGGCAGCCAGCAGCACGTTCCCGACATAAGCCACGCAGCCTCTGAGACGGACGTCCCTGGGGCTGACGGGCGCTGTGCCCCAACTTCACTTGCGCAGGACGTGGGGATTTGACACAACTCGTGTGTGCGTGATGGGCTTCTGCTGTCTTTTGCCAGGGCCTACAGGAAGTTGGTGCCGTGAGGGGTCGGTTTGGGTGAGATGGAGGTGCCCATTCTCACCCACTGGCAGCCTGGTCATTCTGCCTGCCGAAGGCTTTGCTCTGTGTTTCTGATTTTTCCACCTCTCTGAAGCTTCCCTTCACCAGAGGGACCGTTTTTCCTCGTGGCGTGCAGTGGTCTGTAAATACGCACCTAAGTCTGTGCAGACAGGAACACGGACTGTAAGGGCTGCGAGGGCCGCAGAGCCAGGTCCAGGGCCCTGGGGCCCCCAGCATGAGCCTCAGCACAGCAGAGCGTGCCTGTGGCAGGTTGGCCCTGTGAACCCAGTGACCACCGATCTCTGCGGCTTTGTGTCCCGTCTGGGTCACGAGCTGGGCAGGGCCTTTGGTGGCCCCTCGTAGAAGGTTGAGATACATAAAATGCGGAGTGTTGCTAGCCAGGCTCGGGACCCGGTGCTCTCTCCGTCGCTTTGAGGACAGGAGCGTCCTTGTGAGTCAGCAGTCAGCACTTCCCGGGCGTCAGGCAGGCGCAGGGCCAGCGCTGGTGCTTCCCGAGCCCGTTGTCCACGCAGCCGCCAGCGGTTGGCAGCTGCTGCTGCAAGCGCTTTGCCTCCTGTTGGCAGTTGCCCTGGAAGGCGGTGTTACCCCAGGGCCTGGCCCGCAGGCGAGAGGCTGGCCCCGGAAGGGCGAAGGGCCTGTCCGGGGTCGCGGCTTAACGAGAGCCGGGCCCGGGCGCAGGTCTCTGCCCGCGGTGTGTGTGCGTCCCACTCCCTGACCCTTTCCCTTCTAATGACCCGTGTTACTGCCCAGCACTCCCCACCAGAGCACACGTTTGCTCGTGTATTTGCTCACGTATTCCCCTTAGTCGCTCCCCAGTATTTGCTCAGGCGCGGTCCCTGGAAAGATTCTTGGCAAATGCCAGTTGATTTAGGCCCTCACTGGCCGCCCAAGCTTGGCCTTGGCCTGGCCTCTGGTGTGCCCCAAAGGTGCGCCCCCTCAAGGTAACTTGGGGGCTGTCACTGCCACCTTGTCTTCTTTTTTTCTGTCCCAGCTGGCACGTCCTTCCCTCCCGGGTCCCAGGGGACTCGTGTGCGGCTGCCTCTGCCCTGCCTGTTAGTTTATCTCCCAGGAGGCTGGCTTCCTGGCCGTGCCCTAATGCACTGACTTCCCAGGGAAGCAGTGGCTGTGCAGTTCATTTGGCACTGGGCACTGTCAGCCTCAGGCTGCCGTTTAGTGCGGCCCGGGCAGGTAGTCGCTGCGGGGCCTTGAGCTCGTAGGGCTCAGCCTGTTGACTCCTCCGCGAACATCAGTTTAACGGCAGCACGGTTGTGGGAGGCCCGAGAGATGGATAATGGGCCCGCACTCCTGGCTGGCAAGAACCTATGCAGCTGATAAGTAAACAGCAGCTATTCTTAGCATTGCTAGTGACCCTTCCAGTTCTAACCTCCTGTGAGTTTGCATTCATTTCCTGCGTCCCCTGGGAAAACAGAACCCTCCCCCGCCGCCCCACCCCAAGGACCAGAACCATGTCTTAGGCCTTCTCACATCCCTGGTCCTTAGCTCTCCGCTCTGAATACAAGAGACTCTCAGAAGGGTCGACCACTGACCTGGCAGCCCTGTCCTCATGCCTCGAAGTCCTCGTCCCCATTCTGGGTGCCCTCGTGAGCTCGTGGTTGACAGATGGCCACAAAAGCAAGTCAGAGCGAAAACGTGGCACAGACATCTGCAGGGCCACACAGTGCCCTCCCACTGGAAGAGAGCCTGGGTGGCGGAACCCCAGCGTCAGGAACAAGGGCCCGAGCGCAGACACTGCGTGGCCATTGCCTCCCTGGCGCCCAGGGCCCTGCAGTGCTGGGCCTGCTCCGGTCTGGGGCCGTGCAGCGGGGCTGTCACTCGGGTCACTGTGTAAGTGACTGGGCGAGGTGGGAAGGGAGATCGAGTGCCTCTAATGAGAAGCGTTTCCCGGTGCCGGGCTGAGACCCGAAGCCTGAGCGAACGGCCTGCGGCCTAGGGCCCTCCACACTGGGCCCAAGACCTAGGGCTTCTCTGGGCGGCCTCGCTGGGGCAGGGAAGGGCCTTAGCAAAGGCCAGCGACTCTCAGGTTGGGATTCCAGGAGGGGCCACTTCCCTTTTCCTTTTCCAGAAGGGCTGACCAGAGCCCCAGCCTGGCCCTGGGGAAGCGTGGGGCCTAGGCTGAGGGCCGAGGTCACCTCTGGAGCGAGGCTGGGGGCTGCGCCTTAGTGGTGAGACGCCTGGAGTGTGGAGGAGGGGGTGGGAGGGTGGCTAATGGGAAGCAGGTGGAAGGGCTGCCCGGGTCCCCGCTAGGGGACAGGCTGGCCGGGATGGCCCAGTCAGTGGGAGAGCCCGTCAGCGCACAGATAATCCCAGGGAACAGGCTCCGGGATGCCCATTCATATTCATTATGTGCGAAGCGGGCGGTTGTAAAGTTCGTTTTCCCTTCATTTAGCTGTCACTGGACAGAAAAATATGAGCTGTGGGTAGATGCCCCTGGATGGGAGCCAGTAGCCTGCCAGTGCCCTCCCCCGGGCCCCGCCTGGCCCTGCCCGCCGCTCCCACTCCGGCTGCCGCGGTCTTGAGCTCAGCTTCACTTTCTTATCTGTCTCTTCCCTGCCTCTGCTCCCTTTGCTGTGTCCCCTTCCCTCCGTCTTCCAGCTGGAGCACGCCCCTTCTCTGGCACCCAGCCAGCGCCTGGTGCAGAGTGGGCGCACAGGCGCCGTTTGTAGAACAGACCGCTCTCCCTGCATCTCTCTGACTGGGGGGGCAGGAAGTCCAGAACTGCGCTGGCCTCTCCCAGAAGTGGGAAGACACTTCTGGTGCAGTGGCCTGAGCCCCGGGCCGTCACCGACCTGCTGGGTGGAGGTGGCTGGGTGCCTCTCCCTCCTGCTGGGGCCCTTCCCTTCCTGTGGACAGGGGCTCAGCTGGAGCTCAGCCCGGGGCCACGCTGACTGGAGAGGAATGCCCAGGAGCCAGGCTGTGAAGGAAAGCGGCAGACGCTGGTTTCCTCTGGGACCCAGCGAGCCTAGTCACAGTGACTGTCCTCGGGGGGAGGTGCATCTGATGGGGGCCTTGGCCCCCTCTGGGAATAAGCCCAGTGCTGGTGTCTGCGTGCTGGGCTTTCCCTGCACCTGGAAGAGGAAGCCCTGGGGGTGGCGGGGCTGCCCTGGAGCCTGAGATCTGAGCTATGTGTGGTGGTATTCTATTCGCTGGGAGGGGAGGGGGGCCTGGACTGCCTTTCCTCTGCCTTCCGGGCTGCGAAGATAAGGCAGAAAGTGGGGGTGAAGGATAGGTTGGGTGATACTCTGAAACCGCAGGAAAAGAGTCCTGGTTTTCGTCTCTACCCCACGGCTCAGACATGCTCCTGGGGCCTCTGGGGACAGGGAGGTGCCCCACCCCCACAGCTCCAGGTCCGGCAGCGGAGCTCAGAGCCCTCGGTGGGCCCCTGGCCTCCCGTTCCACTGCCCTCCGTTGTCAGTTCAGCCACAGGCTTACCCGCACCGTCTCACTGCCCTTCCCACCCCGAACTTACTCAGGAGCCTGGCTGCCCCAGAGCTGGGCCCTTCTCCCTGCCTTCCACGCCAGCCAAAGCCACAGGGACCCGGGGCAGGTGACGGGGCAGGTGACAGGGCCCTGCTGCAGGCCCACCCTCCCCTCGCCCCAGGCGGTTCCTGCTGCCCCTGTGGAGGGTCCGACTGCCCTGAGCGCAGACCAGCCTGAGAGCAAGCCCCCCACCAAACCCTTAAGATCTGCCACGGCCAGGTCTCGAAAGCGCCGCCGCCTTTATTATTATGCTGGGCAGCACATTTTTTTTTTTTTTTTTACAAAAGCATTTTTACAAAAGGGGGGTTTGGGATGGCAGAGGCTCACAGGCTGGGAATCTGCTTTATTCTTACCAACGCCCAATGAGTAAACCAAGAGAGTCCAGGATTCCCATGGCATACCTCTGGCCTGGTCCCATGGAGGAGAATCCAAATATTTGGTGGTTTCTGGTGGAATTCCTGCCCCCTCCCCTGCGGGGTGGAGAGGACTCCACAGCATGGTGGGCAGGGGTGGGCACGGGGAAGAAGGGATGGCTGGAGTAGGGGAGGCCTGGCACCTTTGACCTCCAGATTCAGGCCCCTGTGAGCGCCAGACGCTCAGTGCCCGCCCTCTGGTGGTGGGAGGAGGGAGTGAGGCCCCCGTAGGGGAACATCTGAAGGTTCTGGCTTCCCGAGTCACAAGAACAACTCCTGGCTCGACCTCCTCCCATTCTCCTGCGTCCGCGAGTGAGGAGCCCACGAAGCTGTGTCAGTCGCAAGGTTAGCAGTGGGTCTTGGACGACGTCAGAATGAAGCAGGGCGGTGTCCCTCCCCAGCCCAGCGTTTGGGTGAGGGGACCCAGTGTGTGGTGGGAAGAGAAGCCCCCTTTCCTCCTGGGCAGCCCTGCCTTACTCTGAGACAAAGACTCGGCAGGAGGTGAGGGTCCCAGCTGCTCCGCCCGCCTCTGGGGACCCTGTGGGGCATCCAGTCCAGGGCGGGTGGGAACAGCCAGGAACAGGGAAGGGGTGGCAGCTGAGTCTGCGTGTTCACACATCTCATCACGTGGTCCAGTTCAGCAGGCTGGGCGGCTCCTTGGGCTTCACCCTGAGCGAGACGAGGCTGGGAGACTTGTAGTCGGCGTCCGGGGAGGGCTCAAAGCTGTGGTCCCCCAGGGCAGGGGAAAAGCTGTGGAGGGAGTAGATGCCGGGGTGGGCTCCGGGGGAGGCTGGCACCCCCATGAAGCTGGCCACGTTCCCGTGGGAGTGGGAGTACGGAGACATGCATGGGGAGGGGATGCCCTCCGGAGACACGAGGCAGGGCCCGGCCGGGCTCCCGGGCCCCGGACTGGGCCACAGGGCGTTCTGCAGCTGAGGAGAGAGAGAAGCAGGCCCGTGAATCGATAGCTCCAGGTGCTGCCTCCCTAACTAGGGGCTCACTTTGCCCTTAGGGCTTCCGACACTTTTCCCGAGAAGCCTCCACTCGGCCCAGGTCTAGAATCTGCCCCCTTCCTGCCCCCAATGCTCACAGGAGGCCCCTCCCACCGGTTCTCAGAATGGGACTGTCCCCAGGACCCCTCCGTGCCAGCTGCCCTGCACGCATCCCTGAGGAGACAGCTAAGGGCCCGCCAGGCAGAGGAGGAAGTGATTTGCCCACACAGGACCCAGTGCCGCTCCGGGTCTCCCCTGGGCCGGAGCTCACACTCTTGCTGGCTACCCCCTGGGATGTGGTCAAGCCCAGACTCGGAGACTCAGGAGGGGGGGTGGTGCGCGGAGCATGGAGGGGCCTCACCTGGGGGTGGCTGTCCGTTCGGGGCAGCACAGAGATGTCATAGGCAGACGCAAAGGGGTTCCGCCCCTCCTGGACCTTGCCGTAACGCTCCCGCTTCCGCCACTTGGCTCTGCGGTTCTGGAACCAGACCTGGGGGCAGGGGGCAGAGGGTGAGCCGTGACAGAGCGGCCTGAGGAGTGCAGCGGCTGGGGAGACAGCGGCTGGTCGTGGCGCACGGGGCGGAGAGCTGGCTCCCCGCTGGGGGGTCCTGAGTGGCAGGAACTTGTAAATCCACATGGTTTTTAGCACCAGGGGAGCCTGGGAGAGCCCCCCGCCAAGTCTCTTGGCTGCGTCACTCTCTGGTTCTCTAGCCTGGCCGTGTCTGGTAAGGGTGTCGTGGTGCTCCGTGGCCTGGGGTTCCAAGGTGCTAGTGCACGTATATTGGGGTTCTAGCCACCAGCCCCCTCTCCTTTTCCAGTCTGCCCACGTCCTGGCATCCGAGGAATGTTAAAGATATTTCTTTTCAGGCCCTGGTCCTGCTTAAAGCCCCGCTGGCTTCCTGGGGAGCTCAGTCCAGAGCCCAGCTCTTGCACGAGGCCCTGCTACACTCCGCTGCCCCATCTCCTGCCAGGCCGCTGTGCTCGGCGCTGCCCAGCTGCCCTTTGAAACACTCTGCCCCCTTGCTCATCCCTGCCCCTGCGGGGTTGTCCCTGCCTGCGCCACCCACACCCACCCTCCCCGAGCCCGTTCATCTGAGCTGGGCACCGTCCACTGTCCACCGTCCCCCACAGGCCTCAGACCACACCCTGTTGCCATGGCCTGTGTTGGAGTCCGTCCCTGCCCTCGGTCTGCGAGCTCCTGGCGGCCAGGGGTGGCGTGTGGTGTGCTGTGCGCCTCTGTGTGCGCACCTGTGATGCATCTGCCCTCGGGCACGTGCCCGAGGACTGTCACCTGTATGCGTGCCAGCGTTTGCACTGCTATCATTTCGTGAACTTACGTGTCGGCCTCTGGACTGGACGGCGGCGGCACCAAAACGGAACCAGCCCTAAACTGTTGCCCTGCTGCCTTGGGATCTGGCTGGGGCTGCATTAGAAGCAGCTCTGTGTGTGAGCGTGCACACACGCCCACGTGCAAAAGTAACCCCACCGCAGCCTCTCTCATTCCTGCAGAGTCATCCTAGCCAGGCAGGCAGGTCAGGCCCTGAGTTCGGGAGCCAGGCACAGGCCCCCAACCCTGGGTTGCAGAGATCCCACAGTGGGCTGGGGGAAGCCCTGGGGAGCCCCCACCCCCACCCCTGTCCACTCCAGCCTTCCCTTCCTGACTGCCCCTCCCCTGCAGGCAGACGAGGGCGCCCGGGGCCAATGAGGCTGGTCACCTGCCTGGGAATTCTTCCCTCTCACCACCTGCTCTGCCTGGAGCCCCCACTGCAGGCCGCCACCTGTGCCCTGGACCTTTGCTCTGTATTGTCCCATATGTGGGGGGCCTCATTATCCTCTGCACGGCAGGGCCTGTGGGTGGCTGTCACACTGCTGTCAGAGGTGCTATCCCTACTCCGTGGCCTCCATCAGCGGGGAGCTCCTGCCCTGGGTCTGGGGCCTCGTGGCTCTGCCTACGCCCTTCCAGGGCTGAAAGGCCCAGGAGAGGACTGGGGCCCATGTCCAGCGCGGTCCCATAGGGGTAGCTGGCCGGACCGCAGCCCGGTGGCTTGCCCAGGCTTCCAGAGACGGGATGTTCTTGCCTTCTGTGGCTTATGTCATCTGGGGTTGTGTGGCTGTTGGTCATCTCACTGTGATGGCTGCAGGCCCCGGCGAGCCCTGGTGGGCAGTCCCAGACACCTGTTTTGGGGCGGACATGGGAGCAGGAGGACCTGGCAGAGAAGGGGACGTGGCCCCAGGTCCTCTGGTCCTACATGGAGTCCGGCTGTAGGGCCCACTCTGCTGGACGCAGCTGGCCTGACGGTCCCCACAGTCTGCCAGAGCCGCCCGGCCCCAGTGACTCCGCAGACTCTGGAGGGGCCCCACTTGGGGAGTGACGAGCAGGTCTGCCTAGAGGGCGCCCCCTCGCCTTCCCCCGAAGCCCACACCAATGCCTCCCCTGGGCCTCCCGCCCAGGGAGCCTATGGTCTGGCATGCTGGTTCACAACCTTCCCCGCGGGCCAGACCCTTCCTGAAGCTCCCAGCCCTACCCCCTGCTCACTACCTTCGAGTTCTTCCTCTCTTCCAAAATGGCTTAGGCAGGGACTTCCTTTCTCCCTCTCCCCCATTCCCAGTGCCTGTCAATCCACCATCTGCACCCCCACAGCTGGGCCCCACCCTTTGTGAAGCTGGCCACAGCCCATCCAGAAGCCTGGGGCCACATCCCTGTTGGGAGAGTTTGCTGGGCGAGGTGGGGCTCCTGGCCAGGGTCCGAGTGTTGGTGGGACTGAAGGTCACGGGCGCAGGATGGCTTTGAGTACCACCGAGCCCAAGACCCCCCAGCGGGGCCCCTCCCGTACTGGGCAGCCACCTCTGGAGCAGCCCTGATAGGCGCTCCTCGTTTCTCTGCTTCCAGAGCACTGCCGGCTGCACTCCTCAAAGCTGCTCCCTAAGCTGGCAGCCCCGTCATCCTCTCCTAGACTGGGAGACCGAGACCGAGACAGTCATGGGCAGGCCCCACGTCGCCTGGTCAGCGAGCACTCGGCGGAGGTGGGACTGCCACACGGGACTCTGACCCCCAGAGGCCATTGGCCCGCACGCAGGCCTAAGCCTCCACTCGGGCTGCCAGCCCGTGGCCCCAGCAGAGCTGGGCGCGGAGGGCGAGCCCAGGAGGGGCAGACCGGGCGCAGGCACCTGGAATGGCAGCACTGTGCCACGCGAGCGCCCGCCTCTCCCAGCTCTCAGGTGGCCTGGCCCGCCCAGGGCGCCCTCACCTGTACGCGGGCCTCAGTGAGGTCCGTGCGCAGGGCCAGCTGTTCCCTCGCGTACACGTCGGGGTAGTGGGTTTTCTGGAAGACCTTCTCCAGCTCCTCCAGCTGGAAGGTGCTGAAGGTTGTACGGTTCCGGCGCTTCTTGCTCTTGTTCTTGGTCAACTCCATGGAGTCAGGGAGTCCCGGGGACAGAGGGACGCGCAGGCTGGCCAGGCAAGGGCCCGGGGAGGCCTGCATGGTAGGGGGCCCGTCTCCGGGGCCCCCGCGGCCGTCCAGGGGCAGCTGGGGGAAGCTGGCGGCTTTGGAGGCCTTCTCCTCAGCTGCAATGGAAACACGGAAAGGAGGATGGAAACCGAACCAGGGGTTTTGTGGGTGGAATGGAGGGAGGGGAAGACCGTTGACGCTTCAGGCCCCGCCTCCCCCTTCCCTCTCTCCCCTCCCGCCCCTCCATGGAGCCTGGCATTGGGAGGCCTTCCTGCGGAGTCTCCAGCTGGGGAGGGGGCCCCGGGGAGCCATGGTGTCTGTGTTCTGGGCGGGTCTGCTGGGGCCGAGGGAGGTCCATTTCGGGGAAGCGCTCTGTGGGGCGCGTCCCACGGGGTGTGGCGGTGCCAGGACGGCGCCACGGCACGGCACGGCACGGCCTAGCGCCTGGGCGGGAGGAGGGGATGAGGATGGGGCAGTTGACATGTCCTGGTCCCCGCCAGAAAGGACCTCCTTGTCCTTCTCACTGCAGATCTTCGTTCCCACGGCATGGACACCCACAGGGACGCTCAGACGGCTGGCCGGGCCGGCTGCACCTCGTTCCCCGGACCCCACGTCTCAGGGCTAAGTGAAGTCCCCCAGCCCTGGGGTATGGAGGGCAAGGTGGGGCAAAGAAGCGTCCAGAGGGATTGTCTCATTCCTCCCACAACGGTGATGTTTGGGCAAGGGCTGAAGCTCCAGCAACAGAGGCAGGAGCAAAGCCGTGCTCGGAGAAGGAGGGTCAGCTGACCGGTGTGGGGACAGGGCGCAGCTCCAGACCCCAACACTGTCCCGCCCTCCTCTGGAGCTGCTGACAAGCAGGGGGACCTGACTGCAGACCGGGATCAGCCCCCGGGAGCCCCAGCCCAGGGGCCTAGCCCCTCACTCAGAAGCTGGCGCAGTCCTGCCAGAACCGGGCACAGTAAGAAATAGGCCGCCCCAACCGTCTCGCTCTCTCCCTCTGGCGAGGACCCCCCACAGCCTCACCACGAAATCCCAGGCAGCCTGTTGCCAGGATGACAGGAGAGACACCACAGAGACACCCGCTGACTCACAGGCCCCTTCCCTAGTCCTGGGCTGGCCCCCAAGAGGCCCAGCGAGCTGGCACCAGGCGGCAGCTTCTTCCCCTTGGTGTCAGGACCGCAGCTGTGGTGGGGAGGGGTGGGGCTGGAGGGTGGACTTCTGGGTCTGAGGAGCCCCCGGCCTGCACGGTGCAGGACAAGCGGTACAGGTGTCCCTTGGCACGGGGTTGGGCAGGGACCTCACAGGGCCACCCAGGCGGTGAAATGCGCTCCCTGCTGTGTGTCCTGGTGGCCTGGGAGAGTCAGGGCAGCCGGCCTCCAGGCTGCACCCAGATGACAGGCCATAGGCCAGGCTGCCTTCACAGCAGGTGAAGGTCAGACCAGCCCTGCCCCCCCTTCCCTCCCCTGTTCTACTCTGGGCCACGCAGGGTTTTCGTTGTTGTTCTGGGGGCAGGAGCTTAGGAACAAGGACCCCTGGAAGGTGAAGCAAATAGCTGGGATGATCAGGGAGACTGGGAGGCCGGGGACAGGGGACACCCGCACCTAGCAGGCCTGGGGCAGAGTCAGCGGGCCGTCCCTGGACTCTGGGGGAGGAGGGTGAGTGGGGCTCAGGGGTGGGGGCCGGGGGAGTGCTGACGTCACTGCAGAGCTGCCCAGAGCTCTGGGGCTTGCTCTTCTGCCTCCTGGGCCCTCAGTATCTGTTCCAAAGGGATCTGCCCAGAGCAAGTGGCCAGATCTGGGGCCATAGGACTTGCCTTCCTGACCGGCAGCCCCCCAGGATCAGGGGTGAACGTGCACCTGGGCTTCTCTGGATCACTACCCCCAAAAGGGCCAAGCCTGCTGGCCTTGGGTGGCTCCCCACGTCCACCCATTCTACAGCCCTCTCAGGGACCAGAGAATTCCCTCCTCACCATCACCCCAGACCTTCCCCAACTGCCTGGAGGACTCTGGGGGAAGGGCGGCATTCCCCGCTTTGGGGGTGCGGCATGCCTCAGAGAACGCCAAGGAGCCCTGAGGATGGACACCGGAAAGAGATGGAGGTGCAAGGCGGAACAGTTCAGCGGGCCAGCAGTTGGCACCTACGCTCCTAAGGGGAAGGATGTGCTCTAAGGCCCGGGCGCCACCCAGGTGTGCACAGGCTGTGTGTGGGAGTCCCTTGCACCTGGTGGGCACACTGGGCGGTTGAGGGAGAGTGCTCCTGTCGGAGACTCGGAGCCTGGGACTCCACGCCTGGGTATCGGGGCCACGTAAGGGCAGCACCGCGAGAGCCAGACGCCGCGGGACGAGGACCTCCGAAGGGCCGCAGAGCTTGTCCCTGGCGCTCCCGCTCACAGCACTCCCGCCGCCCCTACTAGCGGCAGCCGGGTGCACACCGCTGGGCCGTCCGCCCGGAGCCCCACTGCCCCTCACGATGGCGTCCATTGAGGCCGCGGGACCAACCGCCCGGCTTTGAGCTTTCACTGCGCGCAACTTGATCTGCGCCCAATCTGCCTCCGCGACACTCAGTGCTCTTAGAGGAGGCCAGGGCTCCCGCAGCTCTGGCGGAGGACCCGAATCCGGCATTGACAAAGCACTGCACGTCCATGGGGCCTGGTGCTCACCCCGGAGTTTCCCAGCCTTGGCCCAGCAGGGGTGTCCAACCGTCAGGCGTCTCTGGGCCACACAGTAAATACACAAACACTAACGAAAACTGATGAGTGCCAAAAAAAAAAAAAAGTTTTCAGTGAATTTACGATTTTGTGCTTTTGTGGTGAGCCATTTTCATAATCACCCTGGGCCGAGTGTGGCCTGCTGGCCACAGGTTGGACACCGCTGGCCGTAGAGGTCTCTGCCTGGGCTGATGACCTGGAAGTCTCCTCCAGCCACGGTCTGCCCGGGGAGCGCAGCCCCGAAGTAACCCAGCTCAGGGCCTTCGAGCAGGCCGGCGAGTTCCAAGGTCGGAGAGCCAAGCGAGGGGACAGACTGCAAGGCCAGGCAGAGCAGGAATGGCGCGGGGGGTGGGGGTGGGGGCACTCTCCGGCGCGCTGAGCAGCCGCGGGCAGGGGGCAGGACGGTGGCCGGCACCGACTGGACGCGGCGGGGTCCAGAGTAGGACCGGGCGCTCCCCGCCAAGAACGGGAGAGGAGCGCGGTGAGCCAGGCTCTGGGGCGCGCGACTGCCCGGCCGCAGATGGGGAGCAGCTGCTCGCCCACTGGTCTGAACTGGAAACATTCAAGCCTGTTATTTTAAAAGCCGGGAAATAAGGCGGGTCCCCCGTTTGCCCGCCACATTTCACACGCAGACCGCGCGCCCCGGATCGCGGGGCCGCCGCTCCCCGGCAGCTGGGCTCCGCCTCCGGCACCCGGGCCGCGGGCCCCTCCGCCCGCCGAGTTCCGGAGGGGGCACGGGGACGCGAGAGCTCTTCCCAGGCTCCGCTTGCACCCGCTGCACCTCCTTTTCGTTTGGCCTGTCCTCTGCTCAGCTCCAATCGTTCGTTTTCTTCTCCCGCTTGTTATCATTTTGCTATTTCTGCTCTTTTAGGGTGTCCCCTTCTTCTTCCGTTTTGTCTGCTCCGACTCCCTTCGTCTTTTCCCTCCTCCATTTACCCGCTTCGTTCGGTCTCCGCTTGCTTTTCTTCCTTGTTCCTTTTTCATTTGCTCCTTTCCGTTCTGCCCAGCTCGCCGACCCCCTCGCCTCTCGTTCTCGCCTCTCTCCTCCGACGCTTTGTTCGGTTTTATTTTCCCTCTTTTCGTTTGTTTGCACTCTTTGGTTTTCTCTCCGCGTATTTCGTTGCTGGCCCCCTCGCCGGCTCCGCCTGCCGCTCCTTGCTCCAGCGCTCTCCGCCGTTGGCCCCGCGTCCGGCTGGACCTGGCGCCCCGCGGCCGGTGCGGGATCCGGCGCGCCCAGCAGGCCCGCAGGGTGGATCCTGTCATTCGCCGCGCACCCAGCTAGGCCGGGTACCTGTCCCCGACGGTGCTCGGCACTGCGCGACCGCCGCCTCTGGCTGGGATCAGAGGAGCCAGGCCAACTGCTTCTCATTAAGCCCCAACTGTGGTTTCTATCAGGGGAGCCTCTTTCAAAGGGCACAGACACGAAGCTCCGCGGCCTCGCTCATTTCCTCCGCTGACCCCCACACCCCTCCCGCCCTCTCCTACACATTCCCACCGCCGGCTGGGCAAGGCCGGAGCTGCCCGTCCACTCCGCGGGGGCCCGTGAGGCGCCAGCGGGGCGGAGGCGGGTTAGGCCGATCTCCGAGGATGCAGCTCCGGGCCTAAGCCGCGGGAGGCGGCAGCGCAGATGGGGCCCGCGCCCAGCCTCCCCAGATCCACCCGCGCAGTGGGTGCTGGTGGGGCTGCGGGGCCGCCTGCCAGGCCCCAGCGTTCCCGGGCGATCTTGGGAGGTGATGCGGTCCAACTGGCCAGAGCGCACAGGGCACCGAAGCGCAGGCACCGAGGCGCCTGGGAATTAGGCCCGTCGGAGCTGCTCCCGACGGCCCAGCGGTGACGATTCAGTGCCAGGAAGCCAAGGCTGCGGGAAGCGGGCCCATCGCCGTGCTAACGATGGGGAGGCCAGGTTAGTGGGAGAAACAAGAGCACAGTTATTCTGTAGTGAGCGTGGCCCGGGCACGGCGGGACCAGCAGCTGCCACCCCACGGGTGCCTTCCCCGAGGAGGCTGGGCCTGGGGAGGAGAGGCCGGCAGAGGCCAGGCCGCAGCCCTCCGCGGGCCGGCAGAGCCATTCTGGGTCAGAGCCCAGCCTCGGGGCTGCCGCCGGAGCGAGACACAAAAAAAGACGCGCTTCTCTCCCCGTATCGGGGCCAAGGGCTGAGTGTGGCGCCCGGGACCTGGGCCCGGTCCGGGTTTCTGGGTGGGTGGCAGTTCCAGCCCCACTCCGGCCAGCACAGCTCTCCTTCCCGGCTCCAGCCGCCTTCGGGCCCCACTGGGCCCGGGCCTTCGCCGCTCCACCCTTCCTTGACCTCCGGCCTCCCATTCCGGCCGCCGAAGGCACGCGTGGCTGTGCCTCCCGCACTGTGCCGGATTTTGCCCGGCCTGGACCACAGCGGGTCCCGCTTCCAAGGGAGCCGAGGCCCAGGGCGAGAGGGTCACAAAGTTGAGAAATAGTCGAGCCGGCGAGGGAAGCGGGAAGGCCGGGGCCGGGCGGGAAGGGAAGGGGAGCGGGTCCGGCTGCGCGCTGCACCGCTCGCCGCGCGTTACCTTCCGCGGGGCCCTCGTAGAAGTGGCCGCCGTTGAGCGCCGGGCCGGGCCCCAGGTCCTGCAGGTACTTGGTGGGCGGCTTGGCCGGCTCTGGGAGGTAGGGCTCCAGGGGCCCGCAGGCCGGAAAGCGGGTCAGTCGCGGGCCGCGGGGCGGTGCGGGGTGCAGGTGAGGCGCGGCGGTGGAGGTCCCCTGGGCGCCCTGAGGCTCATCCCCCGCGGCCGCATAGAGGTCGGGCCCGGGCCCCACGCCGAAAGGCGCGCAGCGCTCGGGGTCCATGCCGGCTCGGGGCGCATAGGCCGCCGGGGCTCCGGGGCTCGCGCTGCCCGCGCGGCCTGTGAGCGCCCGCCAAGGGGGAGGGACCTGGGCTCGGGGGCGCGGAGCCCCCGGGAGCTGCGTGCGCCGCGGGGGGGGGGGGCGGCGGCGGGCAGCAGAGGGGGCCGCGCCTCGGCTGGAACCATCCACGTCACGTGCGGCCCCTGCGCGGGTTAACCCCTCGGAGCCCGAGAGCCCCCGGATTCACCCCAGCCTGCCTATCCGCGGCAATGGGAGGAAAGGGGACGACCCTTTTGTCTGTCCGTCTTCGGGAGTCCCTCGCTCAGAGCAGTGCCCTTGGTCCTGACACCCCATCTAGAGAGAGGCTCTTGCCCCTAGAGGGGGAAGGCGGTCCTCCCCCCAGACCGCATACCACCCCCCAATAGAACTTATAGGCCTGGTCTCCAGACGTCAGTCTAGGGTAAGGGCCGAGGCAGGTAAGGGCTGCGATGTGTCCTCACTCCTTGCTGGGGGCTGGGGAAACGTCACCTCCAGCAAAACGCCTCCCTTGGGGAGCTCTTGTTTCTCTCTGGGATCCAGAGTCACGGGAGTGTTGTGTGCAAACGGCTCTGATGTGGGGCTGGGGGCTGGGCACTGTCTTTAGCTCGTGTGGGACCCGGAACCAGCCACCCTCCCTCGCCTCATCTAACTGTGGAGGTCAGACAGAGCCAGTCCTCAGCGCTTTTTTACGTATTCCTGGTGGCTCTGAAGTGGCCGCAGGGCCAGAGCGCACAGGGAGACTCTCGGGGGCAACTAGGGACTGAAGAGAGACTGGCAGAGGCAGCCTTTGAAGCAGGTGGCGGAGGATGCATGGGTTTGAATGGCAGGCATGGAGTGAATGCTTGTCCGTGGACAAATGATCTCTGCAAGTGTGGGGTGGGGGTGGGGGCCCGGGCTGTAGAGGGGGGCTGCCTGCCGCTCAGACCCAGGGCTCCGTTGCCCCAGGCCAGCCATTTTGCCAGGAAGGGAGGGTAGTATCACATCTCCTGAGAGGAGGGGCTCTCCAGCGGAAAGGAAGCACTGGACCAGCGCCTTCTGAGGAGAGACTCAACCCCCACCCTACGTAGGGCCCATGGGGTAAGAAATACCAGAGGGCTCTGCACACCTCTGTGGATTGAGGGGTCCCTAGGCATGAGTCACAGCCGTGTTTTATTTTTGGTGCCTCAAGAGACGGGGAGAAAAGGTGTCGAGTCAAACATCGTTTGTATTTCATTTGAATTCTCAATGTTTAAAGGCATCCAAGAAGCCTGGTGTGAACACCTCCCTCTTCCGCTGGGGGCTTAGGAGGGGCTTCTTGGCTGTCCTCAGCCGGAGTCGGGCCGTAAATCAAGGCCAAACAGGAACCAGAAGCCTTGCATCTCGCAAGCAGTCATTAAGCCGTTATTAAACATACCGTAACTTCTCTGAAGCCTTATGGGTTTAAACACCACGCTGGAGGCATCGTGGCCATTAGGGCCGCTGCTCACAGCCTGCAGATGGGCCGTGAGCTAGGAGCACCTGGGGCTGCTCTTTCCAGCCAAGGGGGAGGCTCAGCTCAGAATTAAGTTCCTCTCTGGCCTCGCCAGGGATCTGTTCTCTGGGATCCTGCGGATCCCAGCTCTGGGCAAACAGCTGGTGTGATGATCCCGTTGGACCACGCATAATGTTTTTCCAGAGTTACTGGGGTGCCCTGTGGACATGGTTTTCCCGTTTAGAGGGATGTCAGTGTCGATTCAGGACGCCATCATCTACTGAACCAAGGAATCGAGTGGCTTCCTGTGCACGATGCAAGTGTGGCACAGGAAAAGTGCCCCCCCGGACCGTTTGAACACGGCAGTGTGGCCTAAACGCCAGGCGTTTTGCCTCGGGTGATTCACTAAGCCTTGGTTTCCTCGTCATAAACGTGGGCAGTGTGCACGGAGGAGGGATATTGAAAAGCACTCATGTTTCAGTGGATGTGATGAGCTGTGTTAACTGAAGAGATGGTTATTGTCGTGACGGTAGTCAGAAAGAGCAGCCCAGATTTCTGGGTTTTGTCTCAGCATTGATGGAAGGCTGCTGACCCCATCTGAACAGGCCAGAGGCTGGGGCTGAGCAGAGAGACCTCACCTCCACCCCTCCCCAGTCCCCGCAGTCCCCCCCCCCGCCATGCTCCGGCTCCGAACGGACCAGCTCCCGTGCTGAGGCGGTGCTGGGTGCTGCCTAACGCACTGAGGCGGCAGGAAGCCCGGCAAGTTTACATTCAGGCTGGAGGGGCAGCTGGAGTTACCCTTCTGGGAGGGTTCGGTCCTAGGAGCATGCAAGACAGGGTACATAGCAGAGCCTCTGTGGTCACCCTTTTAAATCGCTAGTGCAAACTCTTATCTGGATCCTTATGTGGTCTGGAAGACTTCGATGAGGCAGGTGCATAGAAAACGCCAAAAAATAAAAAATAAAAAAATAAAAAGGTAAACTGCTTGCTGCGTTTTCCTTCCTAGGAGGGCCGAGAGGTCCTGGAGAACCTCAGGGGCCCTCGTTGTAGAAACAAAAGCACTAGGTAACACACAGACGCTCTCGCACACAGTCTGTATCCAGCAAGTTACTGAAGTCTCCCACCAACGTCACCAAGTGGGCACAGTTGTCCCCATTTCACAGAGAAAGAGACCGAGGCCAGGGAGGGAGCCAGCTGTCCAGGGCGGACACAGCAGTGGCAGAACCAGAATTTGCGTTCATATCCGTGGGCTCCCCCAAAGGGAAGAAGTGGAGGCCAGAGCGAAGGGGGACAGAGCTGGTCCTGGGTGGGGTCACCCGGCCGCCTTCCCGATCACCCAGTGGCGGTTTACGGAGACCCTCGCGGCACCCGGCCCTGGCGGCTCTGCAGCGGGTGGAGAGGGGTTCCTTCTGAGCTGAGACCAAATGAAACAGAGTCCGACACCTGAGCGGTTTTACGACCCACCGACACAGCCAGATGTGAGGCAGAGTTTAAAGAGAATTTGTAAGTTCGCCGTTCACACTGTTTAATAACCAGCGGGATTTACAACAGTGTTTGTCCCTGATGCGTTGTCCTTAGAGCGAGCAAGATGAACAGGCCAGGTGACCCAGAAAATTCTAGGTTCTGTTGTGAAAAAAAGCTTAAAAAGAAAAACCTCTGTACCCGCTGAGAACTATTACTTTTAAAACGGACATGATACCGACTGTTTCGACGCAACTGTTTCTCACTGGCTAATTGTCTCATTCATTCCCGTGGTAGGAGGGCCCCCACCAGGTGACGGGCACGTGCTGGCACCGGGACGCAGCGGAAAGCGAGGCGGATGTGCCCCTGTCTTCGCGGAGCGCACACTCTGCGGGCGCGGCCGTGGCTCAGCAACACGAAGGAAACTCTGACTTGGATGAGAGTGGGATCTGGTCTCGAGCTCCTGGCTTCCAGCCTCCTCTGTCAGGTCAGTTCTTGAACCCGGGAAACTTCAGTCCCCACTAGCGCTTTGCTTTCATTTCTGACGTCCCCCAGCCCACACCCCGTGAAGGTGAATGCCTTCCTCTTCTCCCCAAAGGGCCGGAACAGTGGGGAAGACGTAACCTCACGTCTGACATTTGTTTGACACGCAGAACATTTCCTTCCAGGCGGGGAAAACTCAGTTATTTTTTCCTTCGAAGGGAAGACCGTCGGTGTCACCCTTGCCCTGTTTAGGCTCTGAAATCCTAAATTGATCCCTATGAAAATTCTGGGCTTGGGAGCCCAAGTCGATTGTTTCTCATTAGTGACATTCTTCCTGGAAGGTCAGGCCAAGGAATGGTAAATAAACGTCCAGACCCGGCGCTTCCTCCTCACCCGTGATATTTAAAAGAAGGAAGGTGGGGTGGCCGGGGTGGGGGGCAGGGGGAGGCTCTGGGCTGTGGGCACCCAGAATCCCTGCCTGTGCTCCTCACAGTCCGGGCTGAGGTCTGTGCTTTGGAGTAAGATTTCTGGGCAGTGAGGGAGCTGATTCTTCTCTTCTGCTGATTTGATCTGTTTCTTTGGGGCAGGCACATGCCCCGTCTGTGCCTCACTCTCTCCCCTGGAAAACTGAGAGAATGACTCTGTAGTTTGGGTTTACTGGAACGAAGCAGACATTGTTTATACAGACATTTCTTTTTTAAAATTTTTATTCATTGGTGTGTGTGTGTGTGTGAGAGAGAGAGAGCGAGAGATCAATCGATTTGTTGTTCCACTTATTTATGCATTCATTGGTTGATTGTTGTATGTGCCCTGAGTGGGAATTGAACCTGCAACCCCGGCATATCGGGACATGCTCTAGCCATCCGAGCTCATTTCTTGAGACCGACTCTACCCTGAACCTCTATTTCTCTGCGCCTTCTCTCTGCTCACCTCCAGGGGGCTGGGTTGGAAAGGGTGTGGGGCTGACAGGCAGCGCTGCCCTGGGGTGTGGCGGTGCCCTGAGGCCGGTGCCCTGACCTCTGCCTCCCGCCTTTGCCTGCAGTTTGTAAAGGGCTCTGTGGCGAGAGCCTGCAAGGACTAGAAGCCCGTCTGTGGGGGAGTTTTTGATGAACTCAGGCTTGGTGGAAAAGAGGGGGTAGGTTTAAACTCCTTGGCAATTTTGTGATCATTTGTGTTCATTTATTCACCGGGCCTTTACTGTGTGCCTGCCATGAGCCAGCCAGTAGAGTGCACAGTGGGGACAAGGAAAAAAACCCCTTACCCTCAGGGCTCCCCAGTCTGGCAGGAGGGCATGGGGATCGTGAGGGCCATGAGACAAGCATCTGCCCCCACCCTGGGTTGGGGGGGCAGCTGGTCATGGAATGCTTCCAGACTGAATCCATGGAATGCTTCCATCCAAGATGAGCAGGAGTTAACCAGTAGGTGTACAGAGGGGGCAGGGAGAGAGGGCATTCCGAAGAGGACCGCCCAGAGGTGAACGCCAGGTTTGGGGACCTTGGGTTTGTTGAGTGCTGCCGGAGCCTGGGCAGGAAGAGAGCTGGGGCTCGCTGGGAGGAGGAGAGACGGTGGTGTCCACAGGAATCAAGAGAAACTCCGGGGGGAAGGTAGGATGGCTTCACGGGCATCGGTCCACATCTGCCAGGCCTGGCTCTGGATTCACTGGTGGGACACAGGGAGGAGGAAGCCCCAGGCCCGGGAAACACCCCCTACTGTAAGGGGGAACCCGGGACCATGCCCAGCAGGCATGTATTAAGAAAACATGAAAACAACATCAACGGCAGCATTCTGTGCATCTGTTCGCTGGGAGCAGTGGGGCAGGGAGTCGAGTGGAGGGGGCAGGGGAGCGTGTATCGTGGGCTGGGCTGGGCTGGGCTGGGCGAGTCGAGAGGCCCTTTGGAGCAGAGTGTTGCCTCTTAACCGGAATGCTGGCCAGGGCGCCCCTTGAACGCATTTCGGCAGGAAATCCATTGGTTCCAGAGTGCAGATTCCAGATTTGTTGTTTTACAGGGCTAACAAGTATGTAATTATCACATGTGGGGCCCTCCAAAAGAAATGCAAACACACACCACTGCACACCCTAAGAAATGTCAGTGGGACCCACGCTCGAGGTCCAGAAGGGGCTCCCCACCGCGTCCCAGGCACACCCACTCCGGTCCAGGGTCTGCTCCCACATCGGAGAGAGAGAGAGACAGTCAGGACTGGGGTGGACCTGACAAGGGTCCAGGAGAAGAGCGAGTGTAGAGGGCGGGGGCCTCTGCCCAGCCTCCTTGGAGCCTCCAGTGAAGGCCAGGTGGCAGGATGGGGAACGGTCACACTGCCCACCGCCGGCTGGACACCAACAGCGTGCCAGGCCAGCACCGTGTTGTTTCATCTTTCCAGGGTCGTAAAGTCCGCGGTAATATTCCCATTTTACAAAAGCGGAAATGGAGTTCGGTCTGTGTAGTAATTAGGTATCTAGTGCTGTGTAACAAATAAGCTCGACACTCAGTAGCTCCAAACTAAGTCAGCGGCGGCGGGCCAGGGACTCGGGGGAAGAGTGGCTGAGTGGTCTGCCTTGGGGGTGTCTCCTGACCCCAAGCCAGACCTTGGCTGGGCTACAGTTTTCTGAAGGCTTGACGAGGGTGCAGATTGGCTTCCCAGGTGGCTCACCAACGCGGTTGGCAGGTTGGTGTTGGCTGCGGGTGGCAGGCCTCGGCGCCTCCCCAGCGGGCAGCTGGCCTCCCCCACAGCGAAGGCTCAGCAGAGCCGGGGAAGCTGCGGTGCCTTTTACGACACAGGCCTCAGAACTCGCAGGCCCCTACGCCTGCCGTATTCTGCTGGTCACGTGGGTCAGTCCTGATTCGTGTAGAAGATTCCACAGTGTGGTTCCTCGGGGGCCATGGAGGCAGCTGCCTTCATAGACTGATCCAGAAAACTTCCAGGCCCCACCGCTGCTGAGTTCCGCTGGGATTCCAACCCAAGCTGCCTGACTCCAAAGGTGAGGCTCTGAGGTCATGTATCAGGTCGAAGGAGCAGCTCGGCTGAGGGGTTAAGAAGAGGACCTGGGGCAGGGTGGGGCCAGGGGGTTGTCGAGACATGACAGGGTGTCTGCAGGCAAATGGAGAAGCCCAGTGGACAGTGAGAACTACACTGCTTGTCCCTGGAACGGGGACAAGCTGTGCCCTGGTATTTTCTGTACCCCACGTGTTTACCTGTCACAGCAGAAAAACTCTTGGGGGGCTCCCTCCATGCGTTGAGCTGGTCTCGGGGCTCCCCGGGGGGCTCTTTGTCCCTGTGAGTGAAGGAAGGAGGCCTGCTCACGTTCCCTCTGGGGAGAGCATAACAGTGCCATGTTTGCATTGCGTTCGCTTGCAGAGGGACCCCTGACTTAGACCTTGAACTGAGTATCAGGGAAGGGAGGCGGCACTGAGAGCCCATGATGAGTTAGATCCAAACTAGGCACTCCGCATTTTAAAATTCCACATAATCTGCTCAGGGGGTAAAGTAGCTATTATTATTTCTTCTTTGCAGATGAGGATACAGAGCTCAGCGAAATTAGGCTATCCGAGGTGTCACACACTTCCTGGGTGATAGACCCAGGAGGGACTCCCCGGCAGGTGGCTTCACAAGCTGGCACCAGCTCCAGCATGTCACCTGCCTTCATTGGATCTGAGCACTTGGTAGGGCAGAGGCCTTGCTGGACAGAAATTGGGGCGGGAAGGGGGCTAAAAATGCACCCTCACTCCAAAGCTGGGGTAGACCCTTCTTACGAGATTTTTTCCTTCTGGGGAGACAAGATGTGGACACACGCACAGCCATCCGGGAACACAAGATGTTTGCGAAGTGTGTGACAGGCTGCCCTTGCTGAGGAACTGGCATGTGCAGGAAGGGGCTGGTGGTCCCCAAGGTCACTCTCATGTGGAGACGAAGACCACTGGGTGGTGGGGAGCACAGCCGTGCCAGTCCCTGGACTCCCTCCCACTTGCACAGTCCCGGGGACCAAGGCCAAGGGCCACTCCCTGTCACAGAGAATTCTGGGAGCTCTCCAAGCTATAGCTCGAGAAAGTGGGAAAGGCCGGCAAAATGCGGGCAGACGGAGAGGAGGGTAGGGGCTGAGCCACGGTCAAGTGCACAGGACATGTCAGCACACAGGGAGCTTGGCTGCCGCCTGCAGAGGGTTTGTGAAGGAGCAGCAGCCGTGTTAACTGAGAGCCTGGGCAGGGCCAGAGTGGGCAGGAGCGGAAAGTGGGGCCTGCTCTCTTTAGGAAACAGGGAGCCATGGCAGAGTGTTGGGAAGCACTCGGAGCAGGGCCCCGGCCCCGAAGAGGTTTGGCTGATAGGGGCTTGCATTAGCCCTCTTGTCCTGCAGCAGGCGAAGGAGAGCTGTGCTGGGGAAGACACTCCCGGTAGCCTGAGTGAACAGTGGCCTAGCCACGATGATACCCAACACCCTTCCTTATGGGGGAGGAGCCTTTCTCTCATTTCCTGGGTGAGAGAAAGACACAGAGAGAATAAGGAACTTGTCCAAGGTAGCCAGGGGACGTAGAAGAAGGGGATGCAGTCAGAGTGGCCCAGGTCGCGGGAGGGGACAAAGGCCTGAATGGGGGTGTGGCCAAGGGAAGGGAGGGGGTGGCTGGAGGGAAGAGTATTTATAGGAAGGAGTGACCAGACTTAGCGCCGATGGGTCAGGGTGGGGGTGACGGGTGGTCACCAACCCAGAGAAGGGGACGCTGCAGAGACAGGGCACAGGGACAGGTCTCCAGGGGACATGTTGAACCTCTGAGACAGAGTTCCACCCAGAAAGGGGTCCTACACTGAGTATAATTGTCACCTACAAAGTCACGGCATCTGCAGAGCCCTGGGCCACTCTCTGCACAGGGGGGCAGAGGCAGGGGGGACCTGAGTGGACTTTCCAAGCCCTGGGCTCCTATGATTGGTGCCGCCCTGCTGAGAGCCATGGGCACACCAGGCGCTGAGTGACAGTGGCCTGGCTGCTGGCTCTCTGGCCCCTTGGAGAGTATGGGCCACCCCCCGCCCTGGCTGAGAGGCCTCAGGTCGGGCTGGAGGTAGAGAGCCCAGCTCCAGGTTGGCATGACTCCTGGGAAGCAGGCAGGATGCGTGCTGCGTGCGGGGAGGGGCGAGTGATGGCAAAGAGCTGCCTGTCTGAGTCCACCTGTGGAGAACAGAAAACCCTCGGCTCCTTTAAATGGGAGGGGAGGGCCCAGGCCCTCAGCTCCCAGGGACGTGTCTCTCTCCACGCAGGTCCCCAACTCTGGGATTGCGATGACAGCGATGACTTTAGGGGCAGCCCAGCCGGGAGGCTGGCGGCAGAGGGGGTGGGGGAGCGGCTGCTCAGTCTGCCGGGGCAGCCCGGGGCCCTGCTGCTGGCGTGTGAACATAGTGTGCGCACGTGTGGGCGATGTGCGGCTCGGTCTCCGACTCGGAAACCTCAAAGCCCTCATCTGCTCTGGGGGGGCCCGCGCAGCCTAAGTAGGCAGGCCCCAGACTTTGCGGGGTCCCCACGGGGAGGGTGTGTGTAAGTACACACGGAGCCCGGGACGTCTGGGGAGAAGTGATTCTGTAGGCACATTCACGCCAGATCCATTGGACAAAGAGACCGGATATTTTGCTGTTTGATAAACTTCGTAAAACGGTGGAGCTGAGTGATTTTGCCGCTGCCTGAGTGGAAGGATTCTAAGAACCCATGCCAAGAAGATAAATACGGCCGTGGCTTCCAGAGCGGGGCTGAGACAAATGTGCAGGGAGAGGTACATCAAAGTCGAACGCGTCTTCCCGACGACCAGGGGTTCCGTGTGTGCTGAAGTGTGTGCGTGTCCATGTGTGTGTGTTGGGACAAGTGTTTGGCAGACACTAGGCCACACTGAGGGGCCCGGAGATGTGCCCTGGGCTCTTGCCAGCTGCTCTGAAGGCGGCCCTCTCTGCAGCAGGCCCGTGCAGGCTTCGGCTCGGGTTAGGCCCGTCCCTGCTTGTGCAAAGGAGAAGCCCCCTCCGCTGCCGCGGTCGAGGTGGAGGCCCCGCAGCCAGCCAGCTGGGGTTAATTCGGAGCGATGGCGCCCAGGGGTCAGGCATCTCTCCGTGGGCAGGGTGACCAGCCCCTGAAAGATTTATTCGGTACTGATGACAGAGGGTACAAGCTTGCGTGTAAAAACATCAGCCTTCCCCTATTTGGTTCCAAAACCACCAACCCGCTCAGGCTGGGTGTGGGGCAAGGACCGGGGTTTGGAGCAAGAACCGCGTGTTAGCTCTGGACGGCAGCTGAATCCTCGTGGAGTCCAAAAGTTCGCCAAGTGTGGTCCCCGGGCCGGCCTCAGCAGCACCAAGAAAGTTGTTAGCGCCCTTGTCGGTATGGCTCAGCTGGTTGGAGTGTCGTCCCGTAGACCAAGAGGTCATGGGTTCGATTCCCAGTCAGGGCACATACCTAGGTTACGGGTTCAATCCCTGGTAGGGGCACATTTGAGAGGCGGCGGATGGATGTTTCTCACATCATGTTTCTCTCCTCTCCCTTCCTCTCTCTCTGGAAAAAAAAAAAATCAATAGGCATGTCCTTGGGTGAGAGAAGGAAAGAAAGAAAGAAAGAAACTTGTTAGAAAAGCAAATTATTGGCCCTACCCTAGACTTGCTCAGTCAGAACCTGGCAGGCGGGGCCCAGCAATCTTTATTTTTACAATATTTTTCTGGGTGATACTGATGCAGTTTGAGAAGCGCCTAGCGGGGCTGTCGCCTTCGTTTCTAAACGAGGGCGTGGAGGCCCAGAGAGGGGGCTTCTGCGGAGAGCACACAGCTAATTAGGACTCGACCATTCCCCCTCACTCATATGGTCTCTGCTCTTTCTTTTGCACGTAGCACGGGGGGGATTTTAATGATTTTTTTTCTTAGAGGCAATTGCTACGTGTTTATATATTTTCCATTGGTTAATAAACTGTGTAGATCAGCAGCGTCCCTGGGGCCCAAACCTTGCGTTTGCTACAGAGTTCAGGCTCTAGAAAGTGGACTCCAGTTCTGCCTGAGCCCAGGCAGCCACCTGACCCCAGGCGCCCCCAAGTCACCAGCGCCTTCCTCCCCTGTCTGTCCCCAGATGCTGTCTCCCCGAAGCTCCGGGCAGCCAGCCTCACGGGCTCGCTCAGTGCGGATGTTTTGGTCAGTCATCCCTCCCTCCATCTGCCGGGGCAAGCGAGGGGGGACAAGGCAGGCTGAGTTTCCCCCACTGGCCCTGGCCGCCTTTCAGAGAAGACCTGCCTCTCCTGCGGGCCGGCCGTGTGCCCAGTGTGTTTCCCCGGCGGAATAACGCTTAACGCTTCCCCGAGGCAGGTTTGTTCTCTGTAAGGAAAACACGTGGTCCCTTGTCTGCAGCAGTGAGAACAATCGTCCTCCCCTGGGGCCAGCCGGTCACTTCTTGGGCTCCCATCCCTGAACTCGGGAGAGGGGCAGTTACCTAGACCCTGTGGTGGAAGGAGGAGTGAAGGGCCCTTGGAGACTTTTGGGTGAGTAACTTTTCTAAAAGAGCAGCGAGAGGACAGATAGAGTGTTCCGAATTTCCTAGCAGGCGGGAAAAAGGGACCAGTTTGCTTTGTCCAGTGTGAAGAGGACCTTACTGAAGGACTGTAAATGGGAGCAGAGTGGGGAGGGACGCCTACGTGGGGATGGTTGGCAAGAGGGTGGGGGAGGAACCGGCAGGACAGAGCCCACCCCCCCCCATCACAGAGAGTGTTCCCTGGCGCCAGAGCCTCCTATCGAAGCCTCTGCCCTCTCGGGAGCTGGGCGTTCCTTCGGAGCCCGGACGTTCGGAAGCCGGCATCCCTCACCTGCAAGGGGCTGAGTTGTGCTGATGGTGTTTGACTTGTGAACATCCTTCTCTGCTTCTCCCGCCCCATCAGGGGTCCTAACCTGCAGTTAAATAATTAAAGTTAATTAACGTTTATTTCATTTTAAGCACTTGACCAAGCCCTGGAGATAAGTGGAGTTTCCCTGGAGTGTTGCAAAGCCAGGTTGGGAAATGCCAGATCGGGAGGACTTGGACAAGGGATGATGGAGACAAAGGAGAGCAGGAGAGAGGGAGGGAGGGAGCCACAGCTTTGTTTCCTGGGGGTCTCCCCACGGGGCGCCAGGGTTCTGGCCCGAGTACTGGTTGACTCCGATCTGATGTGCGAACAGAGATGGACAGAGTCAGGAAGTCCCTCGGGGCTCCCCCACTAGCGAAGGGCAGCTCCATCCCAGAAGGAAAAACCCAGTTCCTTCATTTCCTTGCTCCACCAAAGCCGGAGGTGGTGGTGGTGGGCGGCTTTTATGGCAACCCCTCTTTCTAGAATGCGGAGTCCGCTGACTTGAGTTTGGCCCCTGAGGACTTGCCTCCTGCTCCGGAAGATTTATTAATTACGCATGTCATTGAGTCTCTCGGCCTGGGACGGGGGCTGCTGACGGAGGACTGCGGTGTGGGCAGCTTGAGGTTCCTCTCTGCTCCGTGCCCGGCGTCTTTGTGTGGCGCCTCAGCCGAGCACCGGCCTCCCGCGCCGGGGTTGCGTAGAGAGCGGGTAGGGGAGACCTCGGGGGCGAGCGGGAGTTGCGGGTGGGTGGGGGATCTTCGCCCAGCATGGCCCCCGCGCCCTCCTGCTGCCCCGCCGGATCCCGGTGCCCCGAGTCCGCGTCCCACCCGCGCACGCCCAGAGTTGGTTCGCTGCGCTGGCACGGGAGACCCCTCCCAAAGTGGGAATGCGATTGAAGGAGAAAAAAGCATTCACAGTTTAACGTCAACATCAAATCTCCATAAAACCAGATCAAAGGGAACAGGCGCTCAGTTTCTCCCCGGATCTCCTGGCGCCTGGATGCTCGGGCAGCCCGGAGAGTTGAGTTCCTCTCTCCAGCCGGGCCAGAAGGTGCCGGGCACACGAGAGCAGAAAGCGCGCGGCGCCCGTGAACTTGGGGCCTGCGAACTGAGAGCAGCGCGCAAGTCGGCCACGCAGCCAGGCGAGCGGGGCGCGGGGCGCGGGGCGGGAGGCCGAGGAGAGTCCGGCGCTGGGAGCGCGGCGTGCGGGCCTGCGAAGGACTGATGACCCGGTGGGAGGCCAGAGGCGCACGGGTGCCGCCCGCCCAGACCCCGCCGCACTCGCGGCCGCTCTTGTCAGCGCAAGGCCCCAGGGAGCGGCCGGCATCGGAGCGCTGAGCCCGTCGGTTGTCGGCTCCGCGCCGGCTTCCGCGCCTTCCCTCGCTCCTGCGGCGCCGGCAAGGCGTCAACTTTCGTTTTCTTCGGCCCGAAGTTATGCTTGGGTTTCCTCTTCCTTCCCGATTCTTCTAAGGTGATGCCTCAGTCCGGAGCTTTTTCCTCGTGCCCCCTGACGAAGTTGCAGGTCGCAGCGGAACTCCCCAGGGTTTGCGGTGAGAGGGGCGACGTGCCGTCCAGTGTCCTCCAAGGGCCTGGCCAGGAGAGATGTGCATGAAGACGAACTCTCCCATGTTGAGGATAAATCTGGAGAACTTTATTCATAGCAAAGTTAAAGTCTATCTCTCACCCCACATGAAAAGGAACCGTAAACTTCGGATGTTTTCTGCGTGTATCAGTTTTATGCCGTGCAGCATTCCACCCCCCCACCCCCAGGACATAAATTTCCATGTCTGCTGAGCCTGCTCCTAGGTGAAACCACATGTCTATTCTGAGGGCCTGTGTCTGCTGCTGGCCCAGTGATATTGCCACGATTGTTCCCGGTGACAGGGTGTGGACAGGCATGGAGGAGGGTCACTTGTGTTTGGACACCTGGGGGAAATACCCAGGACTCACCTTGGTAAACACACCCGCCCAGGAGGCTTTCACCTCATCTGTCGTGGGAAATGACGGGCACCTCACGGGTGGTCAAGGGGCAGAAAAATCACAGAGAGTTCAAGGAAGAGAGGCTGTCGTGTGAATAACGGAAGTGAGAGAGACGGAGAGAAGGCAGAGGTGAAGACACGGGTGCCATGCCGGGAGACACAAGAGAGACGGACCTGTCACCAAAGGACAGGGTGTGAGAGGCAGACAGAAAGAGGAAAGAAAGGACACTGTTAGAAAAAGAAATATGTAAAGAGAGGTGGAAGGACAGATGGCAGGAGAAAGCAGCACAGAAAGATGTCGAAGAAAGACATCAAGCGAGATGGAGGGACAAAGAGCTGAGCCCCAGCAGTGGGTGGGGTGGGGTGGGGAGGAGAAGATCCCAGCCTTGGAAGCTGGGAGCCTTCCCAGGGCCCAGCGCCTCCCCAGGGCCTGGCGTCTCAGATTTCCCCAACGCAAGGGAAATCCCGGGCAGCCTTTGTGGGCTCCGTTTGTTTGCTCCAGACCCGGATCTGGTGATGCCGTTGATTTGGTTTTTAAACAGTGGGTTTGCAGCCTTCTGGGCTGGGGCAGTGGTCTGCTAGCCATCCTTAAACCTGCAGATTGGATTGAATTTCGGCCACTTTGATGGTCCTGTAATCGTCTCCCAGTTTTCCAATTTCCAAATTCCCTCCACCCGGCTGGGGGGTTGAGAAGGGACTTTAAAGATGCCTTTGATAACGTCTCACGGTTACAGATTTCCATAACAATTTTCTTTACCAGATCGTTATGTCTGATGCAGCCCCAGATGTTCTGGGAAGAAAAAGGGAACTGGTCCGTCCCCTGGGTCGCAGCCTGCGGGGCACTGGAGACAGGCTCCGGGAGCAAATTCAAGTGCTCCCGCACTCAGAACCCTCCCCCTACCTGCAGCTCCTCCTTGGCCACACTTTCAGGTTCCTGCTCAGGTCCAGGGGCCCCTGCTCTGCACGCAGCTCTGGCTTGAGTGGGGGACCCTGGATGTCTCTTTTGCACCAAAACGCACCTCTCCTGAATCCCTCCCGTGCTCTCTGCTTGGTGACAGTTTGTGGAGTCGATAAAGCATGCTAAGGGCTTAGTGGGTCAAATGAATTCCAGGTGCCTCTCCTGAAGAATTTAACAGGCCCTTCTGGTATCACAGAGTCCTTAGGAGCATTGGGAGACTTTGCTTCTTCCTCAGACAGATTTACTGAATATCGCTGGGCGAAGGCGCAGAGATGGATGCAAAAGCTAGTCAAAGGCGCCCCGACCTTGAGGAATGCAGCCCTGGCATTGCTGGGGGAAGGAAGCTTGTGAGCCAGTAGCTTGGCCTGAAGGCTGAGCGAGTGTGAGAAATGGAAGGAAGAGGTGTAAGGAAGTGGCCCCTGCGTTCCAAGGCAGCAAGATGACTCCGGCTGGGGACATCTGGGAAAGCTTCATGGAGGAGGCAGTGTTTGTTCTGGAGGTCCTGGAGGACTTTGGAGGCAGAGCCCACCCCCACCCCCCACAGCCTGACCTGGATTGTTGATGGAATGAGTGTCTCTCACGCAGTTCATCTCACCCAATGTTTGTTGGAATGGGGCACCGAGCTGGGCTGGCGCTGGGTGCGGGGGATGGAACGGAGGAGATGGTACCTGCCCTCTGGGCATCATTGGGATAGCTCATCTAATACAGAATTCTTGGGGTGCCTCACTCAGAGCTGCAGGGCAGTGAAGGGTGGCCAAGCAGGCAGCGGCCAGCCTGCCCCCTCCACTGCCCCTGCAACCAGAACAGTTGCCCTTTTTGTGTAGTGGGTTCCATGTGATGTTGCCTCTGGAAGAAAAGGGAGGGGGTGCTCTGCTGCTGAAGAAGAAAGGAAAGAAGGGAAGAAGGAAGTAAAAAAGAAAATCCCCAGTGCATAGGTGCTTGTGCATTATGAAAAATAGTTAAATGAAAAATGAGCCCTGGCTGGTGTGGCTCAGTGGATTGAGTGCAGTCCTATGAACCAAAGGGTCGCCTGTTCAATTCCCAGTCAGGGCACATGTCTGGGTTGTGGGCCCGGTCCCCAGAAGGGGGCGTGCGAGAGGCAACCACACTGTTATGTTTCTCTCCCCCTCTTTCTCCTTCCCTTTTCTCTAAAAATAAATAAATAAAATATTTTTAAAAAAGAAGGAAAAATGAACTAACTGGAAGCGTGAGAAGGTATCAGGAACCAACGACTACGATTAGATCAGGCTAAAACCCAACTGTGAGCACGGACTTTCAATTTTATTTTATTTTATTTATTTTTTAAAAAAAGATTTTATTTATTTATTTTTAGAGGGAGGAGAAGGGAAGCAGAAAGAGAGGGAGAAAGCAATGTATGGTTCCCTCTCACATGGCCCTCACTGGGGACCTGGCCCGCAACCCAGGCATGTGCCCCAACTGGGAATTGAACCAGCGACCCTTCGGTTCCCAGCCCGCGCTCAATCCACTGAGCTACACCAGCTGGGTGGACTTTCAATTTTAAAAGGTCTCAAGCTCCCGCCCTGGCTGGTTCAATTCCCAGGGTCCCCAGTGAGGGGCATGTGAGAGGCAACCATACATTGCTGTTTCTCTACCTCTCTGTCTCCCTCCCTTCCCCTCTCTCTAAAAAAAAAAAAAAAGGTCCCAAACTCCCTTTTGTGCTCTGCCTGCCTGAGGCTGTGGACAGAGCCCAGGTCCCAGGCTGGGTGTGCTCTGGTATCCTCTCCCACACCCTGTCCTTCTCTCTCCCTCCCCTGCTGTTAGGAGTGACTGGGTTTCAGCTGTTCCCAGAACTCTCATGAGCCCTATCCTAATGATACCCCAAGACTGGGTTCCAAATATGGGGGTGTCTGATGGCCTTAGCTCAGTTAGAGATCCCACCCCGTTTTTTGCTCTCCCATGACTTGCAATATTACATACTGCCACCAGGGGGCAGGACAGAAACGTGGGGCTCCGCTCTCTGAGTGCCAGGCTTGATGCTGCTGTTGTCCATGCAGTGTGGCGAGTCCCCTTTAAGGCCCTCCCTGCCTGTAGACGAGGATGAGTGCACAGGGACCCTGCCTGCAACAAGCTTACTGTCTCCTGGTGACTTCAGCGGTGCAGGTCCTTATTCCTTA
The DNA here is from genome assembly GCA_004026765.1 of Micronycteris hirsuta. Taxonomy (NCBI): domain Eukaryota; kingdom Metazoa; phylum Chordata; class Mammalia; order Chiroptera; family Phyllostomidae; genus Micronycteris; species Micronycteris hirsuta. The sequence goes on along the minus strand of PVJI01007336.1, from coordinate 2,365 downwards.
AGTTGGCAGCAGAGTCTGTTGGGGCTGGAACCCCAGCATCTCCCAGCACCTTCCCCTCCCCTCCCAGCAGTCCCTGCTGTGCCCCAGCTGCCTGGCTTCTGCTTAGGGTCCCCACTGGCGTCTCCAGCTGCATCCTGCCCCCCGGTGCCTTAGCTCCCCCATCGGAAAGTATGAAGTTCCCGCCTGCTCTGGGGCCCTGTGCTGGGCTCAGTGGGAGGCAGAGCTGGGGAGTAGACGCAGACCCCACCTTGGGGAATTGGAGGGACAGACAAAAAAGAGCTTTCCAGAAACATGCCTGGAGGCAGTAAGCAGTGGGCTGGTCTGCGTGCAGCAGAAGGAGCGAGGGTCCCAGTGGGGCTTTGAAGGATGCAATCTGCGGGCTCACTGTCGAGGCTCCAGTGCCTGGCACCAAGCAGGCGCTCCATTACTGGGTGTTGAATAAATAAAGTTGGTGGGGAGAAGTTAGGAGGTTTTCACACAAGGGACAGTGGAGGGGAGGTGTCTGACAGTCCTATAGCCAGGGCCACTTCCAGGGTGACTGGCCACCCTGGGTTTAGACCTGAAGTCCTGTCTCCCAGGAAGCCCTTCAGCCCCAGGCACACCTGATGGTTGGTCCCCTCTCTGCCACTCCCCTAGGGAAAGGGTCTTGCAGCTGGTGCATCCTGGCCCTCCCTCCATCCTACCCCTTTCTCCTCCTGCCCAGCAGGGTCTCCTCTCAGGTCCCCTGAGCCTAGTCCTGTCCCCTCCGTGACCCTCCCAGCCTGACCTCCAGGGCTGCGCACTTCCCTTTCACTCGGCTATCCCTGATAAGGAGACTGGAAACAGGTTTGCCCTTTCACCTCCACATATCTGGAGCCCGAGTGTCCCCACATCCTGGGTCACATCCTGCCAGTCCCTGGGCCTCCCCCAGCTGCAGGCCACCAGCCCAAGGACTGTGGGGTGAGGGGGCTGCAAAGGCCGCTGGCCTTGGGAGATGGGCCTCTCCCAGTCCTGGGCGAGGACAGTCCCACCGCCCACCCTCAGGACACCAGAGCGGCCGGATGGGATGGCTGAGCTGACCGAGTCCTCCCCTGCATTCTGACTGACATTCTGGATGGAATTGGCCGGATGTTTCTCCTTCACAAGAGACACAGCCCCAGGCGGGACAGCTGTGCCTCCCTCGGCCTGCGCAGCTGGAGGCGCTGAGAGCTCGGGATCCGCGCTTGCTTCCTACTTTTGGGATAACATCGCAGGGCCAAAAGGTCTCCAGGGGATGGTGTGGTGGCTCCTATGGAGGCCCCAAGAGGTCAGCAGGACTGGCATCTGAATACCCTCTCTCCTCTTCTCTCCCGAGCTCCGTCCTCTGCCTGGGTCTGTGGACCCCACATGGCCGCTGTCATCTGACTCGGGCCGGCAATGCCGTGCCTGGGCCACCTGAGGTCTGGTCTAGGCCAGGCAGTGCTCAGGGTCCTGAGTCATGCCCGGATCCAGCATTTGGGGACATTATTGTCCAAAACTCCGGCGGTGTGACCGTATGCAGCTGTCACTGAAAGGGCACATTGTCATCTGTGCCAATTCACAAGGTGTTTCTTGAATTTGTGGTGTTTGGGGGGATATCCTCGGTAACAACATCCATTGGAGGACCTAGAGGTGGTGAGAATTGGACATTCAGAGAGTTTTTTCCCCGTTAGTGAAATCCAGTCAGGGCCAATGCCAACAGCAACATGAGAGAGGGGAGAGTGGGTCACCTGCAGCCTGCAGGGGCCGCGCAGGGAAAAGGAAGTGTTTCTGCCCTTGATCTTGGGGTGGTTTGGGTGATTATGAGCTTTGGGTATGAATATGAGGCTCAGGGCTCTTATTTTCATCCCTGTGTCTTTTATGGCCGAGGTTTTTGTTGGGCTCCCCCGCCACCCCCGATTTTAGTCACGTGACTAGCACCTTTATGATTGGGTCCACATCTGACTGCCACTTGCACTATTAACATTTTTCTTTAAATTAACTCAGCACATACGCACATATATCTTTTAAGAGGAAATTTTACATCCTTACCATAAATGGAAGACTAGTAGCACTCGTCATAAACAGAGTCGCCGTAAAAACAAATAAAGTGAAATCGTAGCGGCGAGTGCGGCCTGGGGATGGCGCCGAGGCGAAGGTTTGCTTTCTTTCCTGCGCCAGGCACGTTAGCGAGTGTTAGAAGGTGTGAAAGCCCCACTGGCCATGTTTTTAGTGACCAGGTGCAGCTGTTATTAAAAGGGCAGGTCGTAATCACATATGAAAGAGAATTGGAGAGGAACTGTTTTCTCACACTGCAGGGCGCTGCCTAAGACTGTCCAGGTCCGTCCAGGGGCGCCCAGCGAGCCTGCCCGGGAGGAAGCGCTCCCTG